>CAJNIZ010002520.1:6810-25535 GCA_905231905.1 Symbiodinium pilosum
GAGAGAGAGAGAGAGAGAGAGAGAGACAGAGAGAGACAGAAAGACAGAGAGAGAGAGAGAGAGAGAGAGACAGAGAGAGACAGAGAGAGACAGAAAGGCAGAGACAGGCAGGCAGCCAGGCAGACAGACAGTCTCTCAAACCCTGAAACCCTAAACCCTAAACCCTAAACCCTAAACCCTGAAACCCTGAAACCCTAAACCCAGGCTGCATGCTGCTTGTGGCCATTTGCTGCTGCCTTACTTGTGCTGTTCAGGGACAGGGAAGGGGCACGGGGCGGAAGCAAGGAACAAAGGTGGCACCGAGTGAAAAGGACCGCATGTATACATATATACATATATGTATATATGTATGTCTATGTGTGTATATGTATATGATTGTATATATTAGGGTATCTGTTAGGATTGCTATCTGTGGATCCCCTCCCCTACGCACTCGTAAGATGGGCAGTAGGACTTCAAACCCAAACACCGAAGTCAAATTTCAACAGGTGGTCAGGTAGTGTAATGTAGACCCATGATTAATAAACCCCTTCCCTTAAAGGGCCTTAATATTAGGATCCCTACAGGGGAGGGAGTTTATTAATTAGGGGTCTACATTCATTTCCATAACGGGCCACCCAAGGGGTCAGAGTTGCATTGTCCCCCCCATTCACGAACATTCTCAAGTGAACCTATTCACATACAGGCTTCTCAAACAGCCGCCGCAATCTTGACGATTGCCTACATGTACATAAAAGGGATATCTTGCCCAAAGGGTCCAAGTACTAAATAATCATATACTTACCCAAAACCTGTACTATAACTGCTATTACCCAAAACCCAAGTATCTAATTATTGGATACTTGGACCCTTAGGGTTGTAGGTCCGTTGGACCCTTAGAGCCAAATGTTTGCAAGTCGCTGTAAAGTTGAAGAGATGCACCGCATAGCCTTGGAGCACGGTTTCTACCCTACCCACAACATGGAACCCTTTGGGGATTAATATTAGGGGTACCTTTCAAGGGTTCTGTAGTTCTGTGGAGTTATATAGGGATATACAGGGTTGTACTTGGAGGTCCATGGTACTATAACCTACTTGGTAACTGTAGTTATAACCCAATTATATCTAGGGTAACTGTAGTTATGGGACTTATACTTGGGTTATAACTACAGTTACTAAGTAGGTTATAAGTAAAATGGACCTCCAAGTACCCTACACACAAGCTGACATGGAACCCTTTAGGGATTAAAATGAGGGGTACCTTTAAAGGGTTATATAGTTATATGGAGTTATATAGGGATATACAGGGTTGTATAAGGGTTATATAGGGATGCTACAGGCATATTGGCAAAGAACATGGAAACTACTAGTTAGGGTTTAGGGTTTAGGGTTTGGGGTCTATATAGGGATTTCCCAACATTAGGGTACCTTTTTTTGGGGCGCCCTTATAAGTAAGGATTACAATGTTTTGTGGTCTACATTGGGGTCCTCTTATTTGGGGAAACTAGCATGTACCCTTTCTGGGTTTCGGTCTTAGGGATGCCTTTTTAGGTTTAGGATTTTGGGTTTTAGGGTTTTAGGTTTAGTATTTAGGGCTTATACGGTCTGAGGGTTTCAGGTTTAGGGGCTACAGGTTTGGGTTTCGGGTGTAGAGTTTGGGGCTGAGGGATTGTGGGGCGCAGCGTTGAGTTTAGGTCTCCCGTCTGTTGTGGTTCAGGGTTTAAGGTTTAGGGTTGAGGGTGGTTTGGGCGACGACACCCCACCCCTAACATATAACCTGGGCACCCGAGCACATAACCTTAAAACCTGGCACATACCCCAATGAGCCCCAACGCTGTCGCTGCGTCAGCTCCATCATCCTTGTTTGAGCTCAACCCTTGGTAGGGTTCAGTGTTTTTTGTTGAGGGGTACAGTACCCCTGAGTTCTAACCCCCTAAACCCTGAACGTTAAATCCTCAACCCAAAACCCTTGGGACCCAACATGAGTTCCTACAACCCTAAACCCTAAACCCTTGGGACCCAACATGAGTTCCTATATAGATTGCATAGGTGCTTTGGGCCCTAGATCCTGCAGACTTTGGTTAGGGTTTAGGGTTTAGGGTTTAGGGGACCCTCACATTAGCTCCTATATAGAACCCGAAGTAGGTCTCCTAGAGCTGGGGGTAAGGTATATGAGCCTATGTATTGAAGATTGCATATATACTCTGAGGCTCATTGTAGTAGATGACTTAAGCACAAAAGGACTTCTACATAGATACATTGGGACCCAGCTTTATATCATTAGAAGGATGTCCGGTATCCAGGGCTTTCGGATTAACCTCGTGGTTTAGACAAGCTTTACGGTACCCAAAAATGTATTGGTTATATACCCAAGGATCAGGTCTTGGAGGTCCAGGAAACTTAAAGCTCAATGGGTAACTCCTGTTGTAACCTAGCTACAAATCCAAGTGCTGTAGCCACAGACATAAATCAAATGGGTTGTAGGTGGAAAATACGAAGAGGTTAGAAGTACGTCACACCCATAATTCGGGACGTGACATCATGTCAAAACCACATGCGGCATGTATGAGCCCCTAATCCTGTCGCTCCTTTACACCTCGTAAATACTCAGGATATATCCTGCAGGGCCTCCAACACGAAGGGCCTTGAAGCCAATTAAAAGGCCCCGTACCGAACCCCAAACCCTGACACTAAATCCTGCTGTTGGGACTCAACTTCCGAACATCAGATGTAGGCAAGAATCGGTGCAGAACGCTGTCCGGCTTCTGATACGCAGCGATCCATTTCCTGAAGATGCTCAAGTGGGCTTAGCATTTTAGATTTCTGTTGTGTAGGCCCGGGATATGGAATTTAGGGTATTGGATTTGGGATGACCCTAAACCCTAAACCCTAAACCCTAAGTAAGGTGTCCGGTGCAGGGCTTCAGGCATAGCATTTTGGGTCTAGAGCTTGGGATTGACGGCTGTGAGGCTCAAGCTTTAGGGTTAAGAGTTTAGGGTTTAGGGTTTAGGGTTTAGGTTTTACCCAAACCCCAAAAGTAGGTAAAATAATAGCCCAAAACACCTAAACATAGACCAGAAGGCCATCATTCTACATACCTTTGGGGATTCAGGTAGGATTTGGGTTTTAGGGTTTGCGATTTGGGGATTGTAGGCCCCAGGCTTCCAGCTTTCGGGCTGAGGGCCGCTGTAACCTCTCTGTACATACAACAGCGCTGGAGATCTAGCAGACTGACGTGGCCCTAAAAGTCCAAGGATCCATATGATAGGCATCGCAAACCGCAAGTTTCGTGGCTTGTTGACACCTCTTTATGTAGAAAATCAGATTTGAGCCTTTGCCCTCTTAAGGTACAGCCCGATAACAACAAAAGGTCATGGATGAGGGTTTACCTGTAACTCCCATTCCCTACAGCTTTGTAGCAATTACCCCCTAATCCGTAGGTCTCAGTAGCTATTGCAGGGCATTGTACTCTGCTTTCAAGTGCAGGTACAGATAAGTTGCCATAGGGGTCACTGCATTTCCAAGTCAGACGAATCAAACGAGCTACAAACAATAATTCCTACATCACGTAGTGAACATGGGTTCCTCAAGAATTCTCCTAAACTAAAAGAGGGACCCCTATGTCCACTGTTAACGTTCCGTTAATAGTGCAAATATGGACAGTAGCTCATATAGTTGTAGAGCTGCTCTTAGGGCCGAGACACCCAGCGACTCTTATCTACCCTATCCTAAAGCCTAGGCCGTAAACCTTAAACCCCCCTCGTGAATTAGCAAAAAACTCGATGATTGTGGAATCCGCTCCAAGGTGATTAATAAGCAACAAAGCGGGAACAATGATGTATTAGGGCCTAGGGTTTCGGTATTACCCAAGTATGGCTATGTCCCCACGGACCATCAGCTCCACAAGGCCAGCATCCGACCACTGACGGGCATCCGCAGTAACCACCCATTGACAGTGCATAATAGAGGTCATATTAAGGGCTCTACATATCTACACTACATGTTTTGTCCAACTGTTAATGCATGGGGGCAGTACCCAAGGTATCCGGAAAATTCCAATACAAGGTGCCCTAGGTCATCAGTACTCGAAACGACCATGTCTATCCTTAAGGGAAACACAAGTTCTTTTGCAAGCGCTCCAGTAAATTGATACCAAAGCCCCTCAGCATTTTTCACAGCTGGAGCTCTTGTAGTTTTTTGACCACCAGCTGATACCTTAGATGGAACACGTGCAAGCTGTCTGGTGGGGTTCAGGAGTGATTAGAGTTTGAGGCTTGAGGCATTGGGTTTGTCAGTCTCAAAGTTAACCCTAAACCCTTAAACCCTAAACCCGGGGAAGGTTGTCCATGCACCCCATCACGTAGGTGCAAAAAAGTCCATGCGGCCCGCCTGGAACCCACCAGAGGCTTGCTGGTTTAGGGTTTAAGGTTGCTGGTTCTACGTAGGGAATAAGAGAATACAATCGGCCCTATAAACGTACTCATATGTTCTATACGAACCCCAGCAAGGAGGGGAGTTTGCTTGCACAGTCCGAAAAGGGCTCAAGGGAGGGGAGTTGCGTGAAGCCTTGATTGAGCCGGGTACTGCGGACCCAATCTCCACAGATGGATGCTCAAGGGCTTCGTGTTTCGCAAAGGCTCGAAATACCCACGTAGCAGTTTCCCCGCAAAGGGGGGCCACAATATGCACCCACAAGATTTTCTAGTGACTCCCAAAGTTTTGGGAAACCACCATGTACGGGATAGACTCAGAAACCATACATATTTCCTGTAGAGGTTCGTTTGGGCCGAATTGTCTCCCCTAGAGATAATTGGAACATTTGCGCTTAAGCTTTGGATTCCTACACTCCCCAAAGCAACCCATAGTAGCCACATTTTTAGGGTTGAGGGTTTAGGGTTTAGGGCATTTTTATTGGGACTCTACCGCAACCCTAAACTCTAAACCGTGTGTTCTTCATAGGGCCCTGTTGGGTATCTCAGCTAGTTTCCAACATTCCTAAGGTTTGTAGACTCCAAACCTGCTACAAACCCCTAAGGGTCCAAGGACCCAAATAAAAGGGCTTTAAGACCCAAATACCATTAATATTATAGTATTTGGGCCCTAAAACCCTATTATTTGGGTCCTTGGACCCTTTGGGAATCCCAAACCCCAACCCCCCAACTCTAGGGTTTAGGGCTTAGGATTTGGAGTTTAGGGTTTAGGGTTTAGGGCTTAGGATTTGGAGTTTAGGGCTTCGAGCTGAGGGCATAAGGTTATTAGGGCTTGGACCCCTAAACCCTATGAACCCCAAGTGGCTAAGCCTGAGAAGGAAACGCCCTGAGCCCTGAAAGATCCAAATCTTAGATTCTAGGCCTTAAGCCTTAAGCCCTAGACTCTTCAACAAAAGTCCAGATATGAACATAGTAGGGTCGAGAGCGCTAAGTAACATCGCAAGAAAAAGAACAGTAGGTAACGCTGGTAGGTATAGATCCATGTTTTGGGCTTGTTAATTACTCTATAGCCAGGTAAACCCTTGCACCCTAAAGCCTGAAACCATCAATCCTAAACCTTACCCCTGAACCCAAACCCCCTATACCCATAAAGGCCTACACCCTAAACCTGCTGCAGCCCTGATACAAACCACGCCTTTTCCTGTCCGATTGTCCCATGGCTGCACGCAAACAGCCCGGCAGTCACCTTAGGGTTTAAAGTTTAGGGTTTGGGGCTGGGGTATAGGATTTAGGGCTTAGGGATTAAGATTGGCTGAGGTTGTAGGCAAAAACAGGAGTGTGTAGGGGTGCAGAACGATAAAGGTTTCGTGCTTACCTCATGTAACCCATGTGCCTACTAAAAAGTCTTGGCTAAACCGGCTAAACCCTAAACCCAACCTTGCTTGGCATCCTCACCTTTCTTGGAGGCTTCGATTGCTGTAGGCAACGTTTCGGGTCTAGTGCAGAACCCAGAGGGTCCATGTACCCAATAATTAGGTCCCCTTTAAAGGGGATCTAGTAAGGATATATAAGGGTATTTAGGGTTTAGGGTTTAGGGTCCATGTACCCAATAAATTTGGGTAATAGTAATTATAGTACAGGTTTGGGGTAAGTATATGATTATTTGGTACTTGGACCCTTAGGGTAAGCTGCAAGGGTTTAAGGTCCTGGTTTAGGGTTTAGAGTTTAGGATTTAAGGTCCTGGTTTAGGGTTAAGTAGAACAGATACTACCTGAACCCCAAGATTAGGTAAAATAATAGCCCAAAACACCAACATGTAGACCAAAAAGCCATGATTCTACATACTCTCGGGGTTGAGGTATGAGCAAACGGGGAACGCATTCAGAATGCTCCCCACCTTGGTCCTGCTTGCCTCTCGTTTGTATTCGAAGCCTCACAGCAGCTAGTAGGCAGCAGATAGACTGACCTGTTCTGAGCAGACAAAATTCAATTCCGGACTTGTCATAATCCAAAGTATACCCTGCTGCTTACGAAGTCTGCTGAGTCTTCAAGTAAGACGTCTGAACTGCAGCTGTCGTAGCCTCTATATGGGATTGCTACTCCAACTCTAGCTCACCCTATGACCTGTTGCACATGGCTCGCATGCGGTGCCTTGCGGTTGTAGAGGCGCCGACAGTCACTGTAATCACATCTTGCGCTTGAATAGGGCTTAGGGCTTAGGGCCAGCAATTCCATCCCTAAGCACTAACACCCCGCACGGCCCTTGGGTTTCTCAAGGCCCAGAAGCTCCACCTTGAAAAAACGGTGGATACTCAGGCTCCTGCATGACCATAGGTACCCTAAACATTGGGAAGTCTGGTATCATAGTATAGATATGTCACGCAGGATTTTCGTTTCAACAGTATGACCCTCGCCACTAATTAGGGTGCAGGGTTTAAAGCTGTTGGGCACGAGTTTCCACCTTCTTGAAGTTTAAAGTATCCGACATTCAATGCCCAAAAGGGCTGCACCCAAAATCCCAAGTAAGGGTTTAGGGTTTAGGGTTCAGGGTTTAGACCCTATGCAACCCCATATTGGCCAAAGAATCCCTTGAAAGGGGTGCGCTTAAAACTCCTAACCCCTTCGCAGCCCACGCTGGAACCCTAAGCCCTAAACCGATGATTAAACCTCTTAACCTCAATGAAGCCTCCTAATCCATAAACGCTTAATCAAGCTTATGCCCCCAAAGCTAAACCCTAAACCGGGTGGCTTCCTCGCTTGGCTTGGTCGGTGCCTTTGCGGGCCCCAGAAGCTACCTGAGAATCAGCTTCGCGTCTCCGAAAAGTTCAGGCTTTGGGGTTGAGGATCTAAGGTTCAGGACTTAGGGTTCAGGGAATAGAATTCAAGGCTAAACCAAAATCCCTAAAGGGTTTACGATCGAGGAGAGTCAGATTTGGCCTTGTTGTTTATTCCCTGGTGACCATAGGGAATATACTGTAAGTGTTGAGGTTCAGGATTTAAGGCCGGAATCCCTTAATTAGAGAATATACCTTACCGCAAAGCTTATGAGGGATCCTAGTAGCATGCAAAAACCCTAATCCCTAAACCCCAAACCCTAAACCCTAAAGCCTACACACTAAACCCTTATCCCTGAGCCCTAAACCCTGGGTCATCCTGAGATATGCGGTAGGATCTGTGGGCTTTAGGGTGCTAAGGCCCAAAATGAAATATAAGTTAGGTGTCCCTTGTTGTTTAGGGTTTAGGATTGTTTCGGGTGTAGGGGTTTGCAACTGCAGCCCTTGCCTGCACAACCAACAAACCTCTCAAACTGACAACCATCAACCTAGAAGCACTAAGCAGCAAACCCTTCATTCTACCCAGAAGCTCCTATGTCGTTCGTTTTTGGGTAGCTGGATAGTGTATAACCTGCGGAAAACTCTACTTATAAGGAGACTACAGAGGAGGTTCTGTGTAAACCCACAACCGAACGCCTGAACTTATGTAGTCCGCCCTAAAACCCAAACCCTATAAACCCAAAACCCTAAGCCCCATAAACCTTATAAACCCTATAAACCCTATTACCCTACACCCTAAACCCAAGAAACCCCATAAACCCGAAACCATGCCATGGGGCATAGATAAAGCCGTCCTCGAAACCGTTGAGATACTGCCGCAGGAACGCCCAGGGAACATCCTATAGCTCGGCGAAACCCTAGGGTTTAGGGTTTAGGGTGCTTTTGGGTTTAGGGTTCATGCGTTTAGGGTTTATGGGGTTTATAGGGTTTATAGAGGTTGTATAGGGATTGCAGGGTATATGGGGATAATGGAAAGAGAATGGAAACCACTATAATGGGTTATGTAGGGTTTATGGTTTAGAGGTTTAGGGTTTATAGGCTTTAGGGTTTAGAGTTTAGGGTCCAAGCACCCCCCCCAGACCTAGACTACTCTTGAATACCTTTAAGAAAGATCATGTTTACTCTACTAATGGGTTCTCAAAGGATCCTAAGTACCTATATAGGGGATACTAACCCAAACCATACTACTAACTCATAATACAGAAGCCCTACTTTGTACCATATAGATACTTAGGATCCTTTGGGGTTCAGGTGCGCATACATTTGGGCTGGAAACAAATACGAACGAATTGTACCAGGCTCCAAGTGTTCGTTCATGGGGTACTTGGATCCTCTGGGACTTATGAGGCCTGGGTCAGGGTTTCAGGGGTTAGATGGAGCGCTTCATATCCCAAACCCGAAACCCTACACCGCGTAGGGCTTCGCAAGAGGTGTAGGAGAAGCCCTTAGGCTTCCTTAGGCTTCTGCAGGGCTTTTAACTAAAGAAATAATACCTGGACCCCAATAGTAGGTAAAATAATAGCCCCAAACCCATACAAGTGGCCCAGCAGGTCATCGTTCCACATATTTTCCGGAGGTTTAGGCAACACTAACAACTGTCTGAACGGCAATGAAAGCTCGTCAAAAAGGAGAGCTTGGCTTGCCGTTGTTGTTACCCTCAGCCTCCTAGGACTATTTTGGTGCTAGGGCTTTGGGGGGCTAAGGTCGAGGATCACATCATAAGGGCCTTAGAGTAGGCAGGATTTAGGGTTTGCGCGGGTATCTAGGATTCGTATCATTTAGGGGTAAGGAATGAAACATATTGAAAAGTAATTTCTCATTTAGGAGTTTAAGGTTCAGGCGCAGAACTAATCACAAGAATGGGAACTCAAGCCGAACATGCAACGTAAACTGGGCTTATATAGGGGGTTGCTGGGGTTTGTACTGCTAGTTGTTCGAAGGAAAAGAAGGGTTCCCCGGGGCCACTTGAAAGGGGAAAGGGGTATTCCATTCCCCAAAGCAACCAGTAAGCTTTCAGTTGATTGGAAAGGTTTACTAAGACAGTTGAGCGAAGTTGTGGGGATAAGCAGGAGCCACTGGTCTCAGCTATGTTCATTAGTGAATCTGCCCTAAATTACTAAACCCTAAACCCTGTTCTCGCTCTCTTGTAGGCAAGAAGCTTGCACAGTTGGAACTATTTGAGAAGGGCGCAAGTTCTAAGTTCCATGATAGCGTCCAACCTGACTTACATGTGCCCATTAGGAATATACCCTAAATCATACTTGGATCCCTAATATGGTTTGAGGTCTATTCCCTATTTCAGGGATCTTGGTATTTCTGGGTGATAGACCCGCAACCATCCAAGTGCTCCGACCTTTTAAAGTTGAAATGGCAAACTCCAAAAAAGGCGTCATAGAGATCAGAGGATGGCATCCGGTGAAATTCAGCGATTACATTGGGCTATGTAGATTTAACCCTAATTGTTCAAGTACCAAATAATCGCATACGTACCCAAAACCTTTACCAACATCGCTATTACAGAAGCCCCAAGTACCTAATTATTGGGTACATGGACCGTCTTTCCAGCTAAGCCCAGCAGCAGCATCAGATGATTGGTAGGTAAGCCTAAACCCTAGGTTTTACGATTTAGGGCTTAAGATTTAGGGTTCAGGATTTAGGGTTCAGCGTTTAGGATTTTGGATCTAGGGTTTAGGGATTTAGGTTTAGGGTTTAGGGTGCGTGCTTGTATGCTTGATGCACCTGAAGTCCATTTTTTTTTGGCGCGGATCCCAACTTAGACCCAACATATACTATACTCAACATAATCAACACCCAAAAAGGGACCACCAACTTGGGGATATGGAACAACGGTCCAAAGTATGTGTGGTTTTGAGAGGCTAATGAACATTGGGCACACCATAGGATTTGGCCTTGCTGGAGATATTCACAGCGTGAAGGCTACCCTTCCTCAACCAACCATGGAACCCACACGGTTTAAGGGTTTAGGGCTTAGGGACCTTAAGCCCCGCGCCCCCTCAACCCCAAACAGCACCCCATAAAGTCTACATCCTTGGTAGCCACAACATTGATACTGTTGATGGAGGAAATCTTGCACAACCTAGAGCCCCTAACCCACTGTGATTGCCTGGACTTTAGGGACTTAAGGTGGTGCAAGATTTCATCCATCAACAGTAGAAGCTCAGCTGAAGCTGTGAGCCACGGTTCGGTCCGCCGGGAGCAGGATAAAATCAACCTGGCAGTCTATCCCTAGAAGCCCAGGTACCCATATAGTAGGTCCTTGGGTTACAGATAGTATAAAATTATATAGGGACTTAAGGGCGGGAACCCAATATATAGGTAACTGGGCTTCTAAGTATGTTTTAGGGCTTAGGATTTACGTTTCGGAGCTTAGGGCTTCTTACTCCCGATAGTGGAGAATCAGATGGAAACCAAAAAGAAACACGCTAAACCCTAAAACCCTAAACCCTTCAACCTTCAACCCTAAACCCTAAAACCCTAAACCCTTCAACCCTAAACCCCAAACCCTAAACCCCAAACCATAGGGGCTTCTAGGGATCCCATAGTCTAGGGCCCTGGAAAATTATCAATATCATTTTTGGCGGTGTATTTGAGGTACGCTTTACCAGAAATGTACAAGGAATTCAGGACCAATATTTAGTAGGGTTTAGGGTCCGGGATTTGAGAGTTTGATCTTTTCTTCCCCGGAATGATGGAGCCCAGATAGTTTACTTATATACATGCGTACGCACTCGCGATGGTTCTTTAGCGAGCCCTAGATACAGTCACCAAACGCATAACCAAAGTCTGTAAGCCGGCATCTGAAATTTCTCGGGGCAGGGTACCGCTTTGGGATTTGGACTTGCCCGACGGCCTTTAAACCCTAAACCCTCTTTTAGCCAAAATGCCTGATTCCAAACCGTCTAACCCTAAGCCTTAAGGAAAGCCCCAGATGGGCACATTCCAGCGCCTTTGACCTTTTACCTAGGTTCCCCAGTAATGTCCCCTTACATTATAATCAGGGCGCCTTGTTTTCCTAATGGTCAGCTTTAACCATCCCAAACTCACCCAACAACCTCATAATCACCCTAAACCCTACGCCCTAAACCGCGGCAAGCTGAAACAAAAGGCATCTGTGTAGGACCTCTGTCCTTCTGAATGGGGTTACGTGGGCCATTAGCCATTGCCCAAAGTCCTAGTATCCCCCTGAAGAATCCCTATAGTACTCCCCTATGTAACCCCCTTGAAATGGTTTTGCCTGTAACCCTAAACCCTAAACCCATGGGACTCCAAATTAGTTAGGGGGATGTGAGACCCTATAGAATCTCTACATATGATGTAGACCCATGATTAATAACCAGGGTTTAGGGTTTAAGGTAATGTAGACCCGTGATCAACATACCCCCTTTCAAGGGCCTTAAAATTATAATTAGGATCCCTATTAGGAAGGGGTTGATTAATTATGGGTCTACATTATATATAACCTCTATCGAATCCCAGTCTAATCGTTGCAATTGCTCTATGATTCCTATATGGCCCTAAACCCTAAACCCTCCAACCCCTAGAGCTAAACTCTGAACCCTCAATACTTAACCCTAAAAAACCCCTAAGCCCACGAACTCCTAACGCCTAAACCCTAGACTCTGAACTCCTAAGCCCCTAAACCCTGAAACCCTAAACTCTGAACAACTAAACCCTGAAGCCTCGCTCCCCCAAAGGGTCCAAGGACCCAAATAATAGGGTTTTAGGGCCCAAATACTATAGTATTAATGGTATTTGGGTCTTAAAACCCTATTATTTGGGTCCTTGGACCCTTAGGGTCCTATAAACCCTGAACCATCGTAAACCGTATTTGGTGCAGACACGAGCGGCGGTGGGTTGCGAGAGGCTATGACACGGTCCTGCATGTACATGCAAGGATGGCTTAAGGGCTTAGGGGTTGGGAGAGTTTAGTGTTTAGGGCTTATGGCTTAAGGGCTTAGGGGTTAGGAGTTGAGGTTTGGGGGTTAAGATGGAGGCTACGATTTGGAGTTCATTTTTTTCCGAAAGGTGTACGGCTACGGAGCTTTGGGGTTAGTTATACGAAATATCTTGATGATCCTTTCCCACCATCACAGAGTGGAGTCTTCGATGGGACTTATTTCGCATCCAGGAAGGAGGCGTGCTGGCGTATGATTGTTGGAGATCATTCCCTAGAAGCCCAGGTACCCATATAGTAGGTCCTTGGGTTACAGATATTATAAAATTATATACGGACTTAAGGACAGGAACCCCCCAGTTACCTATATACTGGGTTCCTGTCCTTAAGTCCCTATATAGTTTTATACTATCTGTAACCCAAGCACCTACTATACGGGTACCTGGGCTTCTAGGGATTGTAAGCGGAATCCTTTGACCATTTGACTGCAACTCCTTGGAAAGGAAGCGGTGAGGCTCCATGGTTTGGACCTACTTGTGTGAAGTTTTTCTGCTGCAAGATTCTATAGGGAAGCTATAGGGATTATGTAGGGAATATGGTAGTTTCCCAAAATAGGGGGACCCCAATATAGATCCCAAAATACGATCATCCTTATTATTGGGACCCCCCGAAATGGTACCCCCATATATAGGAATTCTATAGGGGTTCCAAAGGGATAATGGAAAATTCAATTGGAAACTACTATTTAAGGACAGCTTGCAGCTTTTCAGGTGCCAATGTCACCTAAGCTTTAGCGCACAGGGTCAAAACCCAAGACCCTAAAATGTGAGCTATAGTCTAAACTCCTAGTATCCCCCGTTAATAAGCCCTATAGTAGTCCCCTATATAATCCCTTGTATAACCTCCCTTTAAGGAGTTTAGACTATAGCTCATGTAGGGCCCAGGGTGAAGCTCTAACTGTCCAAAGACTGCCCCAGGTGTCCCAGGGCGTGTAAGGGGTTTAAGCTTTAGGGGTTTAGGGTTTAGGGTATAAAGGTTTAGGGTTCAGGGGTTTAGGGTTTAGGCTTTGGAAGACCTACGACCTAAACCCATCAGTGGCTTCTGGTTGACCCAATCCTCCCATTCCAGAGATCTTCCTATCCCAAGGCTTGAAGGTTTTGGGGTTTAGGGTTTAGAGGTTGTAGGGTCTAAGATTTGGGGGTTTAGGATTTAGAAGGTTGAGGGTTTAAGGTTTTAGGGTTTGGGGTTCAGAAGGTTTAGGTTTTAGGGTTTAGGGGGTAACCTCTACCTGGACCCTCAAACTAGGTAAAGTGATTGGTAACCATGGCCCAACGCCTACCAAAAAGTGTCACAAAGGCTAGAAGGTTTAGAGTTTAGGGTTTAAGGCTTGGGGTAGAACAGTTCCTGAAATTTCCAAAAATACTGAAACTTCAGTATCACTGAAGGGTTTGGCCAGGCTGAGTGCTGTCGCATAGAGCTTCACAAATTTAGGGTTTAGGGTTTAGGGCAACAATGGCTATCAGTTAAGATGGGTTACATACTTCGATCCCGCAATATAGTGTTTGTGAGTCTCTTTACACAGCTTGTGGCACCTCCTCTCATGAAGCACAACAACTATTCTACATCCTAGGCCCCAAGCCCTGATCGAAAGGACTTTCATGGCGGAAACCCTGCCCACGCCCTAGCCCTGCGCATATGCCAGGCGGTAGAACACCAGAGGCACTGGTCCAGTGTTCAGGGCTTTCCCTAAACCCTAAACGCTAAGCCCCAAACCCTAAACCCTAAACCCCAAACCCCAAAAACCCTAAACCCCAAACCCCTAAACCCCCCAAACCCCAAAAACCTAAACCCTAAACCCCAAATAGGCCCTGTAGCTAGGAAGGTAAGCATGTGCCCGGAGGACCTCCTCGGATACCTTCATGCCGAACTTCCTGGAGGGTTTCCCAAAGGATCCTAAGTATCTATATGGTACAAGGGTTTCTATATATATATATATATATATATGGGGGCTTAGGGTTTAGGGGTTCAGGGGTTCAGGGGTTCAGGGGTTGAGGGTTTGGGATAAGTACAAAGTGGGGTTTCTATTTTATGAATCAGTAATATGGTTTGGGTTCGTATCCCCTATATAGGTACTTAGGATCCTTTGGGTTTAGGGTTGAGGGCTTTTCAGGATTCAAGTACGCAAGCACAGGATACGCCCATGTTGTTGTGTATGCTGTGTAAACACTTGCACCCTGAGGGAAGCGGCCCTTAACCACAACTCAATGGTCAAGACTGCTACAGCGTACTAGGCGCAAAGCAGCAGGCGCATTGCGGAACGTCAAGGGCTACGTATGGCTAGTCGGAACTGAAGCAGGAAAAAGAACATGGAAGCTACTGTTCCAGTGATGGCTCAGGGTTCAGCACGGAATGAAGGCAGTTTCGTGGGAGCTACTTGGGTATCCGGTCGGCACGAGCTACCAGAAAGAAGAGCTTCCTTGTCGTTCTTCCCTCTGGTGCTGTTCCCTAGACCCTTAACTTTGCTGTTGTCGCTGAGGTTCCAACTTTCTAAATCACAGGTAGGTAGTTTGGGCCCATATGTATCCCTAAGGTTCCAAGGACCCAAATAACAGGGCTCTAGGTCCCAAATACCCTTGATATTATAGTATTTGAGCCCTAAACCACCCCACCACCCTGCCCCCTCGCCAAAAGTAGGTGGATTCTCGAACCTAAATCTTGTGGTACCTTTACCTTTGATCAAGGACCCAGGTTACTCTCGGAGCGCTCCGACCCCGATTAAAAGCCCAGTATCAAACATCTACAACTATAGTTCAAGTTCTCCCAACCTAACGTAACGTTGAAGCCCCACAGCCACAAAGAGGCTCTACGGGCTTGCATGCTCAATTCATCAGGGGCGAACAAAACTACATCCTTTCCGATTTGGACGTGGCATTATCTTCCGACCACGATCCGTTCTAGCGGGCTTGAAGATTGAAAACCAAGATTTTCTTATGACCTCCGCGTGCATCAAACCTTTCTCGGGTTCTGTCCCATGGCTATTCCCACGCACTGCTGAAGCAAAACCACCAAAAAACATGGCAATGTCCACAGGGTTGTTACGTAACGGATAAATTTGCCAGATTGCTCACCTAGCATGCTGGACCTGAGGACCTGCTCTGAGGGTGCATGGGGGCATTGCCTAGCCTTTTACACTTCACCCATGGACTACGCACCCCAAACCCTAAACCCTAAACCCTAACCCAAAGCCCAAACGCAAAAGCTTTTGTCAGAGTCAAAGTCCTACGCCCTAATTAAGCTTAAATCCCTAATCCCAAACTCCACCAACTCTAAAACAAACCGAAAGCACTAAACTCAGAGCCCCAAACCCTGCCTTGAGTAGCCTAGACCTTTAACCTATATCTGATTCTTATAGTTTCCTTTTCTTGGCGCTACTCCACTACACGGATCTCCTGGCAAGCACCTAAACCCTAAACCCTAAACCCTAAACCAAGCACCTAAGAAAACACTGCTGGCTTCGACGGCCTTGGCCGGTCGCTGGGACCTGCCATAGGATCGCTCACCTCGGGCTTTCCAGAGGAGGGTTTATGGGGTTGTAGGGTTTAGGGTTTAGGGTAGGGGCGTATAGGGTTTGGAGTTAAGGGGCCCTGGGGCTAGGTCATATGCCCTCTCCAAATAATAAACCTATGATGCCTGCTATCATCCTGTTGTAATCCCTTAACACTAGGTTGTGGAACCCACTAGTAATCCCAGGATCTAAGTAGGGTTTCGGCTTTAGGGTTTGGGCTCCCCGGCTTAGGGTAAGAGCGCGGGGTTTAGGATTTGGGGTTGAGGTTTCCCAAACTTACTGGTGGTGCTTGTGCATACTGGTACAGTACAGGGGTCAGGGTTAGGGTTTAGGGTTGTAAGGTTCACTGGGTCTGGGGTTTGTCGGCGCAGGCTGTATGGCGAGGAGACAAGGACGAGGGGCACAGGATTGTTGGCTTGAGGATTCGGGTGCGCGAACGAGTCTGTGAAGATAAATACTATTTCGGAATACTTTTCCTGCACCACCCCTAAAGTGCCAAGCATAGTAGACAAAATATGGCTTTGGGTATACTAGAATAAGATCCCCATATATCCCATATGTTATGTATTTACAGGGGACTATAACCCAAGAAAAAACTCGGGATCCCTGGCCCCCTTTGCGCTCAAAGCCATAGCGCCCACAACCCTGAAAGGTGGCAGCTAACCCTAAATACTGTTTTCCACGTTCTTTTCCATTATCCCTAAATACCCCTAAACCCTAAACGTAACGCTGACCCTATAGAACCTCTGTAAAACCCAAGTGCAGCCAAGCCTAACCCTCAACTCCACTCCCGAACCTTTGATCTCAAGTCCAAGACACAGGGGGACGTCTTGGCCCGCCTGGCCCGCGCCCCCTGCGGTTGCGCGGAGAATCGCTTCGAAATCGCCTAGTTTAGGGTTGAGGGTCTTGGGTTTAGGGTCTAGCACACCAAGCACAACTTTAGAGTTGAAAATTTAGGGCTTGGTAAATCCAATAACACTATAGTTAACCCAGAGGGTCCATGTACCTAATAATTAGGTACTTGGGATTTGGGTAATAGCGATTTGGGTATAGGTTCTGGGTAAGTATATGATTATTAGGTACTTGGACCCTTAGGGATAGTTAAGGAGTATCTGAACCGTGAAGCTTTGATTTAGGTCATGGGGTGTTATGAGCAAGAGATTACCGAGTACGACATCAAGCTGTACTAGTTAAGTAGATTTGAACCGCTGTTCATGAAACGCAGAGGATCCAAAGAATCTATATGTTACAAAGCAGGGTTTATATACTATGAACTAGTAATGGTTTGGGTTAGTATACCTCAGATATGTACTTTTTTTGTTTACCCAAAGCCCTAACCCCCACACCCCTCAACCCCTTAACCCCTAAACCCTACTTTACAAAAGAAGTGGACGGATGATACCGTTGGGACTTCAGGGGGTTCCGAAAACCCCTTGCGCGCGGAGGGGGGCTTGCCTAAAACATCCTGAATAACTGTATAGGTTTAAGGTTTTAGGGTTTGTATGGGTGTTGGATTTAGAGTTTAGGGGTTTAGGGGTTTAGGGCTTAGTGTAAAGTATCCTAAGTACCTATATAGGGATACTCACCTGAATCATCTTCATAATTCCTAGTATAGAAACTCTACCTTGCAGCATATAGATACTCAGGCCGGAATGTTAAGGTGCGGGGATAAGGCGTGTTGTCTAAAGCACAAGGACCCAACTTAGATGTAGCTCCGACTCAGAAAAGGGGCTACATGGGGTCCAATGTTGGTCTTGGGCCTAAAGATCACCCAGAATAACCCGCTCCCCTGCACGATGTAATGAGACCAAACTCACAAAATGGAATTTTACAAAACCTCGTCTTCTGCGTACACTGGATACTCCATTGAAGGCGTTAAATGACGTAAGGGTCCAGTTACTAAGTCATCATAGACTTACCGCAAAACTGCATTACAGTTGCTATTCCTCATATCTCAGGTACCAATTGGACACGTAGGGCCGCATCAACCCTATATATCCCTATGGATCCGTGTATATCCCTCTATATATATATATGTATATGCCCCTATATATCCCTTTACAAGAAACCTGATTATTGGCTACATGGGTTTCTAGAGATGGTGTAGTGCCCTGGGACTGCGGTAGGGAGTTTTTGGGGTTCGGTCTCTCCGGCACAGGATAGCCTCAAGGGGTCTAAGGACCCACATAAGATGAGCTATAGTCTAAACTTCTTAAAAGGGGATATACAGGCGGGGATTATATAGGACAACTATAAGGGATATTAAGGGGGATGCTAGGAGTTTAGACAATGGCTTAGATGGGCTGAGGGTTTAGGATTTAGGGGTTTAGTGTTAAGGGGTTTAGGGTTGAGGGGTCTAAACCGACAGGGTCCAAAACTGAAAAGGTTTGGGCCGTGGATCCTGGCTAAACACCACGTCTAGACCCCAAACCCCAACATCTCCGCGCTTGAGGACTTTTGAATGATCCTGCTTGCAGCATTCGCAGCTTGTCGCAACGTGGTGTTTGCCTTTCTGCTGAGGGAGTTGTGGAGGCTTGTTTCCTCTAGGGGAGACTCCGGTGCTTCGCTGCTGCCGCCGTCTGGGTCGTCCGCCTGGGTCACTGTGCAGCCCTCCGCGTCCTCTGTTGCTTGCTGTGGGTGTTCATGCCGGGCTTTACCAGGTGCGTACTCTGGCTTGCAGCTTGCACAAGGCTGAGCTATAGTCTAGACTCCTAGTTGTCCCCTCAATAACCCCTGCAGTAGTCCCCTCTATGATCCCCTATATAATCCCTTTTTAAGGAGTTTAGACCCTAAACCCTATCCCCTATGTAACGCCCCTTAAGGAGCTTAGACCCCTATCCCCTACGTAACCCCTTTGAAGGAATTTAGACTACAGCCCAACATAGTGCCTAACCCTAAATTCCCACCCAGGCCTGCTTAGGCCGTACCCACCCTTTTCTAGGGTGCCTGGACCCAGAACTACATCCGGCAGCTATTTACACCATAGCTTGGAAATACTATGC
>CAJNIZ010002522.1:0-13917 GCA_905231905.1 Symbiodinium pilosum
CCTAAACCCTAAACCCATGTCCTTGCTCAAGCAATCAACTCGAAGCAGCACTGCTGAAGCCTTTTGCTGTCATGCTGACTCAGATCTCAGCAAATACTAATACTAATACTAATACTAATTTGCATTTGTATTAATACTAATACTAATACTAATACTAACACTAATACTAATACTAGTACTAATATTAATATTAATACAAATATCAATAGTAATATTAATACTAATACTAATACTATTACTATACTAATACTATACTAATATAATACTATACTAATACTAATACTAATACTAATACGAATACTAATACTAATACGAATACGAATACGAATACGAATACGAATACTATCACGATTCCTGGGGACCCCTCAAACAATTTTTAATTCAGGATCCACAAATTGTTTGGGGGGGGAGGGTCGGGCATATTAAAGCGGGTCCAACATTACCAAGAAACAACAACAACCACCAATGCGAAGGATCTTAAAGAAAAGCCGAGGCACGTCCAACCTCCTCGTCGGGGTCTGGGAGGTCCTTGGGAATGCGCCTTTTAATTTCTTAACCTAGGACCTAAGACGTAAATCCTGATCTTTGGATACATCTTAAGCCCTCAACTGGGCTGACCACTAAAACCCTTTGAAACATATGCGTATGTAGGGCCCCCTATGAAAGCCACTAGGGAGAAGATTGAATACCCCAGGGGCCTGTCTACCTGACACCTTTGGGCCTAAATCCAGTATTATCCATGTTGTTTTCCATTATCCCTGTATAACCCCAAAATATACCCTATAATCCCTATATAATCCCTATATGACCGCCATATAACCCCTATATAATCCCTATATGACCCCTACATAGCCCCTAAATAATTCCTATATAACCCCTATATGACCCTTTAATATAGTAGTGTAAAACTGAGCCCTCATCCCTAAAAGCTGATTCTTGCGGAGGAGGTGGGGTGAAAGGTCTGTATGGGAATGAAGTCGCCTCGTCCATCACCGCAGAACTAGTTTGAAAAAGCCAACACTCAGTTTCTAAGCCCTAAAAACCCTTAAGCCCTAAATCCTAAACCCTAAAAACCCTAAACCCTAAATCCTACACCATAACCAGCTTTTGCAACCCAATGAGAAGGAACTGGAAGGAAAACACCACCCAAAGTTTGCGCAGTTCGTTGATGGGGACCACACTCACATGATGTACAAGTCCTCGTTGCCCCCCGACAGTCTATAGTCCCCTTTAGGTAGATAGAATATGGGGTATATGGGGATCTTATTGTAATATGCCCGAAGCCATATTCTATCTACTTCAGGGGGACTCTAAACGCAAACCCTCAATAGTAGTTTTCATTTTCTTTTCCGTTATCCCAGTATAACCCCTATATTCTTGGTGCCTGGTTTCTTCCCCATGGCTCGTAGGAGGTCGACAGCCTCTATCCCTGCATCATCTACGTCTGGCCAGCCAGTCTAAATTTGTATACAAGGGTGTAGGGCACACACACACACACACACTCCCCACAAATTCAAACTCAACACCCGATCATGCTTCAAACCCTCGGCACGAAACCTTGACACCCGCCCGAGCCATAACAGTCTAAGTGACGCTACGATTCATGGACCCGTCATCGTAGACCAGCGGGTCTCCAGTCCTGGTTCAAAGGCTCTGTTCATATTCCGCTCCACCTGATTCTAATGCTCAAGCATTATCATATTTAGGCTTTAGCTACCTACCACTAGGAGTTCGAGGGATTGTTCAGGATCAAATTGGATCTGGTGTAGATGGAACACAGACATCGCTTTATGCGAAGATCTTTTGCTTGACTTCAACCAACGGAATATATTCTACAGGGACTATATGCGGATCACTTTCCCTCATTCCCTACTAGGAACCCCTAAACCCTGAACCTTTGACCCTAAACCGGGAATCCAGCAAACGATTAACGAAGGCAGATTCAGAAGCTAGGCTATACAGGGTTGGTTTTAAGGAACTTATGATAAGTTACTATACTGAATATCAAGTTACCATAGCTTGGGTATATAATAGTAAATAGTAAGGTTTCCTCATCATAGTAACCTATATCATGCTCCTTAACAGCAACCCAGTCTAGCAGTCTTACCTGAAAGGCGGCGCGGCCCCTTAAACACCCCCAAAAAAGGCGGCCCCGCCCCTTAAACACCTCCAAAAAGGATCCTGACCCCTTCAAGCGGCGCCGCATTATATGTGTATGTATATATATATATAGGGTAGATATAGGGGTTATATAGGGATAGTGGAAAAGAAATGGAAACTACTATTTAGGTTTAGAGTTGTAATCTCCCTCAAGTAGATAGAATATGGGGTATATGGGAATCTTATTATAACATATCCAAAGCTATATTCTATCTGCTTAAGGGGACTATATACTACAGGCTTTCGAAACGAGACTCATCAACTGGACCCAGTTAGGACCTTGATGCCAACACAACAGATACCAACCATGAGACCCGCTGAGGCCCCTGAAGCGCCTCAAAGCCTAGTGATGATATCCCGTGATGCTACGTACTAGTTCTGGTAAGCGGCATGGGTAAAAAAACTCAGTGCTGTACTCCACAGCTGCGTGCCTTAACCCCCACCTCCTTTCCAGATCCCTGGGAGGATCCAAAATTCAGATACCTTAGGTTCCTCCACAATATCGCATATGTAAGCCTTGCATAATTCCTAGGGTGGTTCTGGAGGATCTTTTTCTAGATCCCTAAACCCTAAACCCTATAAACCTTAAGCATCTTTTACATCCCTTTGGGGGTCTGGGTAGCCGTGGCTGCAGCAAGGGATCTTTGCCAGCTTCTCCTTGATATCCCTGTCGCTGGCCTTGACCTGCACGATGTGTACAGACTTCATCAATGAGGGTTTGGGGTTTAGGGTTTAGGGGACTTCATGAATGAGGGTACTCTGACCCTGGACTTTGTGCTTTTTCCTTGTTGCTTTCAATGGTGTTTTGTCTCAGCCGTCGCATTAATTCTTCGCTGAACTCCAACCAGCTCGGCAAAACAGCGACCTTGCTCTGCTTAGCCTGAAGAGGTGGGTGCTAGAACCCCACATAACATTCATAGCAACCGGTTGTCTGATGCTACAATCAGAAACAGCTAACCTAGAAGCTCACGGCAGCATGCAGAGCTGGTGATCCAGCCGCATCGACCAGAAAACATAGCAACCACAGCACGTCAAATAACACCCGCCCGCATAGCTGCAGCCTGGTTGACAAGGTCTATCATCTGCTTTGATACCTCGCCGTGCCAAAAGCCATTCATCCAGATAAGCTTGCGGCTAAACAATGTTGATTGACTTCGTCACGAGCCTACACTTTCTCTTGACACCTTGCTGATAGCACATGCTTGACACTTAGAAACATGACCGACAAAGCAATTAGATTTCTAGGTGCAGATGCGTTGCGTAAAACGAGGGGAAAGCTTCTGAACTCTCTTCGGTTCTACAATATTTCGCCATGTTGCATTCAGGGCGTGCTGCACGACCTTTGGATCCTTGGGATCGTTGTTGAAGTCATCCGTGGTGGCCTGCGCCACAACCAAGCTGAGAAATCCAACGCAGGTTCGCGGGCAACGGTCAAGAACAAATGCCGGAAACCAGGGAAATACTTTGCAATTGCTTAGGCTCATGAAAAGTTGCTGTCTACGGTACGTACACAGACAGCTGGCCCACCGTACGATCCAAAACAGTTTACGGCAACGGTTCACTTGGTTCTGGGCATGTGAGCAGGTAGCTGAAAATGTTCATGGAGCCTCATGGACGACTCTGTTCACATGACTGCCCAACAGTTGCTGTGAGCTTCCGTCCCCCGGAAGCATAGTCCCTTACCTTGGTACCATCCCGAAGCTGAGAAGATTCAGAAAAAGGGGCTTGAGAGAGGCTTTGAGGGCCTGGAGGTTCTGTGGCCTGTGCTGCAGTGGGTTTAAAGCCTCTCGGGAATCTTAATAGAACGAAAGGCCTACCCTCAAACCGAATGACCAACAAATGCAGATTTCAAGGACATGACGTACAGCATAGCTCACACAACATTGCAAAGACCCTGGGCCTACCCCACACCAATTCAGGCAACACAAATATTATGCTACCCCATGCCAAAAACTCACCACTTTAGCAGGCCCCCTAGACCCTAAACCCTATAAACCCTATAAACCCTAAACCCTGAACCCACGGAGACCTCCGTGCTTTGAAGCATAGCTACGAGTTCGTCACCTTGTCCAAGCCTTGGCTGTCCAGTGATCTTAGGGTCCACTTTCTCGCAAAGTAGGGATAATGGAAAAGAACATGAAAGCTACTACATTAGAACAGGGGAATATAGGGGTTGTATAGGGATACTGGAAAAGAAAATGGAAACAACTACAATATAATAGGGGTAATATAGGGGTTGTATAGGGATAATGGAAAAGAAAATGGAAGCTACTAGAGTATAGTAGGGGTAATATAGGGGTTGTATAAGGATGATGGAAAACAAAATGGAAACTACTACTTAGGGCTTAGGGTTTAGGATCTCATTATAGCCTGGTTCCCAAGCTTGCCCCGTACAACTGGGGTTGGTAGCCTACGCCAAGATACAATCGGCATGTTCAGAGTTCTTGAATTTTGGTCCTTCCGCCACACCATGTGCTCTTCAAAAGTTCCGGGTTTACGGTGTTGCCAAGATATCTGAGGGGCACTTCTTTGGGTGACTGTTTGAGTTGTGGCGGAGACCCCCATCCCAGCAAACGCTTGCCCAGGAAACAGCAGCTGCGCCAACGCCACGGTACTGCGCCGAAGCCTTCCCGTGGCTGCGTGCAGCTGTGCCCGGGCCTGGGGATGAGGCCAGGTTTAAGATGGATGCCACGGATGATAAAGATGGGCATGGTAGTATGTGGGATCCCGGTTCACCCTGCTAAGCTAACACCCTGTGACACTGAGAAGTGTAGAACCACTGTTGGTGTTTGCAGATATGATGGCTTCTCCTGTCCTGAAGTTCTTACCTCTAAGCCTCCTCCTCCATCTCCTCCATGTGAGCCCTGGACGAAAGTTCAGCAGTTATGGTATATTTTTTTCAGGGTGACCGGGTCACCCCTGAACTCCCCATACATGTCCCTGCAGGGTCCCCCAACCTCAGTTTAGTCCGTAGCTCATGTTATCCTTCTCCTCTTGATGCTGTTGTAGTACTAGTTGCTGGAGGAGGAGGAGGAGGAGGAGTAATAAGAGCAGGAGTAGGAGAGGAAGACGAGTAGGAGGAATAGGTGGAAGCTCATGTTCAAGGACATTATTTCAACAAGACGGGTCATGGTACATACCTCCCTCCCTAAACCCTTTTTGCAACAGGCTTTCTGAGGCCGCCTCCCTAAACCCTAAACCTTAAACCCTCAACCTTCAACCCTGAACCCTAAACCCTCTGCTATAGTTCCAAGAGATGACACGCCCTTTCCCATTTGAGCAAACCTCGATGATATCCCATCAGGGGGACCCAGAATATTCCAGAATGGCTGAAGAAGGCCCCGAATTGGGGATTTCCCCAAATTGGGGGTGTACCCTTTGGGAGTCTCTCTAATAAGTACAATATTGTTGTGGGGGGTCTACATTGGAGTCCCTCCCATTTTGGGAAACTACCATCTGCATGTAAACAGAGGACCCAGAATATTTACAGATCCCTGAAGAATGGACTCCCAAACCCTAAGCCCAAAGCCCCAACCCCCCTAAACCCTAAACCCTCGGAATTCTGGAGGAGCCAATGGCCTCAACTTGCAAGGCAGTTGCAGCTGAAGCGTCCTTCAATCAGAAATGTTAGTTTCCCTAAATAGGGGAATCCCAATATAAACCCCAATATACTCTAGTTCTCAATGTGGGGACCCCTAGAAAAGGTTACCCTAATTTTGGGAAAACCCCACACATTTGGACCAAACGATCTCTATAGAATCCTTAAGAGGATCCCTGCGAGTTCTTTGAAGTCCCTCTGAATAGGGTTGCCATCAATATGCTGAGTTGCCAGAAAATCAGATTGCTATTCTGCACCCTGAAATATCCGCTGAAGTGTATCCAGATTATCTGAAGTTTTCCTTCTGAGCACGGAAGGGTTACAGGGCATCCAGGGAAGCATCGGCATATGCTGGGGCTTCACAGAACTCTAGCTTTTGAGCTCTAGGCACTGGCTGGAGTACAGACTTTCACCTGACATATTCGGGATGGTGTTCCATGTAAATCACCATTTGGAGCCAGGCGTTTTCATTTCGCATAGCAGAAATGGAGTCGTAGCTGGCTACTTCAAGGCTGAAAGAACGGAAGACAAGATTAGAGGTTTATGCGTTCAGCGTCAGCTGCATGTCCGTGGGTAGCAAAAACCATACGGTTCTCCCAAGCACAGTGTCTGGTACTCAGGCCTTTGTAGGACCCTTAAGTTTGAGTAACCTTTAGAGGGGCCCATCGTTTCGAGAAATCCTCAACAGCCGAGCCCTACAAGTAGGACCACTAATCTGGAGCATCCAGCTAACAAATGGGTGGTTGTCAAAATTATCGTCCTTTTTAGATCCCTATTATACTACGGCACCTAATATTTAGGGTGCCAAAAAGGGATCATAATTTTGACAACCACCTAAATGTCCTGCGCAAAGAGGTTCTGCAGCACGGAGGTGGCGAAGGGCGTTCGGCCGATGAAATTCTCGGCGACGTCTGCATTGGGGACGCCGTCCTCGAAGACATGGGTGGATTCACAAGCATGATGGATCCTTTCTGGCAGGGTTGAACTGCATGATTGTTGCAAAGGTAATTATGCCGACCACTGTCTTTGGCACGGAAAACACTTGTTGCAAGGTGTGAGAATGCAACTTGCTGGCCCGAAGGCATCCTTCCAAACCCCGGGCCATAAGTTCTTGGCCTATGCGCGGGCTCCTGACTGCAACAAGCGCAGGCAAAAACCGCCTTCCCGTCCCAACATATGTGGCTTCAACCTCCGAGTACAGCAATAATGGCATTTCCTACGGGTCAAAGCGTTCAAGTATGGTAGCTTGAGGTACTGGAAGCACTTGAATTTGAGTCAATTGATTTGGGCCCCTAGAACCCACTATCCTTGAGTCCATGCACTCTCAGAGTTATACCTCTTCCAGCTGATCACGAAGCCATGGTGCAGAGCTGAACGCTTCGTCGAGCACTTCGTTTCTATACTCTTCCTGCTCGCGCTGGTCGTTCAGGCTTGTGCTGTCCTGGACGTCACCTAAACCGCACATATAATGAAAATATATGGTAGTTGCCATAGATAGGGAGTAGAGCTTGTGTACTGTAAAGGGAATAAAATGGGAACCCAAAAACAGGGAACCCAAGGATACAGTAGGAATATACTGGGAATTTTAAAACCCATTTACTATGTTCCAAGTATGTTCCTACCATATTCTTGGGGTTCCCTGTTTGGGATTCCGACTTTACTCCCTTTAGTACTGCCCCCCACCAGGTAACAGTCTACAACAGGGATAATATTAACGGAAATATACAACTATAAGTATCAATGCTATTCAACCGTTACTGGGTTGGGGGCAGTATCCATAGTAGAGCCTTTGTGGAGCTTACTCCTTGCTTTTGGGCTAGCCTGTTCTAGGGCTCGGGCTTACGGATTCAGGCGCTTCTAAAGGCCCGGCATCTGGAGAATCCGTAATTGAGAGCTGCAGTCTCGTGGAAATGAGTTGATTGGGCTCAGGGATTTCTGACGCTTCTCTGCATAATACTGTTGATGGCTGAAATCTTGCACCACCTAGGGGCCCTTAATTACTGTAATTCCTAGGACTTTAGGGACTTAAGGTGGTGCAAGATTTCCTATGAACCAATGCATCTTTCAAGCCATGCTTAAGATGCTTCGTCCTCCCTTAGACTATCACTGGATGAGGGGACACTGCTTAGAGGTTTCCAAAAGAAAGGGATGTCTTTATTTGGCCCTTATGTTGAAGTCTTTACATATGTTGGGGTATATTGGAGAACTTTCTTTTTGGAAATGCTTATCTCGGTTTCTTGGTTGGACTTCGCTGAAGCTGCAGCAGCAGTCTCACGCGGATGGCCGACTTTTCCACTGGCAAACACATGCAGATATCAAATAGGGTTTAGGGTTCATAGTGCGCCTGGGCAGGGACAGGAGCGTAAAGAGTCGATGAATTTCGGATACACGTCCGCATCGTTTTTCTGTACTCATTCTTCAGAACCCTGCACAGAAACGTTAAGGCTGTGTAGGTGGAAGATCCTTGACCCTGAGCCGTCTACCCATCATCACTAGAACATCGCGGAAATCACATCTACAATCTACAATGTCCAACAAGCGATGTGGAGCATCCAGATTACACATGCTGGCGGCTGACAGCCTAGCTCAGCTCCTTCATGCAAGATATTCCGTCATGTAGTCTCCATGCTCTCATGCTTCCGAGAAAAGCACGCCACAAACTCACTACAAATCCCTTTGATGGAATCCCCGTGTCTGGCCCCTGAACCCTAAAAGTCCTCGAAGTCAACATCCGCGTGGCTGTCCCTCAGTGCGGATACGCCATGGTCAGACCACAAAACGAAGTGAAGCAGGAGGAAGGCTTTGCGCCTGCGGCGTTTCACAATAGCGCGAACTCATGTATCTTTGGGTTTGGGATTTAGGGCCTTTAGGGCCCTACATTATGCAGGGGCTACTTAGTGAAGGAGCAGCAAGGCTTTGGATGGGCTATTTGGGCACTTCTCATCATAGTCGCCATAGGATGTGTAATAGGGACACACAATCTTACTCATCTGCATCCATGGACATGCTTGATACTCTCCAACTTTGATAAACTCTCATTGGTAAGGTAAGGATTCAAGGCCTGGACAGTTTAGGGGTGATTTATGAATTTTGTAAGGATGCTGAAAGGGAACGCACTACGCAGCAACTGAGCTTTTTCTGTACACATACACATAGAGAGAGTGTGAGAAAGAGAGAGAGAGAGAGAGAGCGAGAGAGATAGAGAGAGCAGGCTATTTATTTGAGCCTGAAACAGTCTGAACAATCAAGTGAACTTGTTGGGACCAATTCCGGTGGGCACATATATAGAGCTTAGTACGGGAGTTCAGGGTTAGGCAGCTAGGATGGACTTTGAGACGTGAGAATATGGAAAAATTAAATGTACCCCTACATGCTGCTAGGTAGTCCAGCAAATAGAAATCGCAACGAATAGCACCGACTTCTTCCAAATTTCGGATGTGGTTCAATTTTGGCCAAAAGTGCAAAGCCACGACAACACTTGGGGCTTTAGCTCTTCCAGAGTCTCCTACTTACAAATGGCCAAGTAGTTACCATTTTCTTTTCCATTATCCCTATAATCCCCTATATAACCCATATCTTATTACTATCCTATATATACCCCCAGCCTGACAATATTCCATTTGCCTCTTGCGCGGTCGGGAATGGCTACTTGGTGCGTAGCAGGGCGCAGGGGCACAGTCCAAAATGGTGGGGAGGGGGTCCCTTTTTGAGGGTCCCAATAACGAGGATTCGGGTGTACATTCGGGTGCCCATTTTCATGTCGTAGAATCCCCTCTAATTGCCCTTATGGCCCATTCAGGAATTGTTGCTAACAGGGAGATGAGGCTTGAGAAGTTCTTGTAACCATGTAATACTCTGGACATTTTTCGCACGTAGGGGCGACGCAAGAGTGGGCTGGGTTGATGGGAAGACAGCGTGGGGCGTGCCATGTGCACAGACAACAAAATCTAAGGAGAAGAAGTCGGAAATCACCTTGCAAACCTTCCATTTTTATTGCACTATATGAGCTATAGTCTAAACTCCTTAAAGGGTGGTTATATGCGGGATTATATATATCCCTATTATCCAGTGGGAACGGAGCTTACGCATATGAATTCGCGAGTCTGAGGCTGACTCATCCCAAGTCCACTACAGCAATAATTACTTCATACACAGACTGAAGCAAAAGAGGAAAGATGCTTACCACTGGTAAACCTCGCGCCTTCTGTGCCAGCTATGCTGGAACATATATGCTGTGTATGTGGGCTGCTATACACAGCAGCCCGGGTTGTCAGACCTTGACTGCTTCAGAAAATGAAGCTACTACAGCATAAAAGGGTCTATATAGGGATTATACAAGGATAATGGAAAAATGGAATCTACCATTTATGGGGTTTCAGGGCTATCTTCCATGGCCGAGGTTTCCCGCTGACTGCAACGCAATGCGATTCCTGTGTCGGACAGTATACACGCCATTCCAGACGTGGAAGCACGCCACATCTGCATATTATCGTGGAACTAAAATCAGGATGTCTGCACACACGCACACACACACACACAACTAAGTAGGTCCTGCTCATTTGCAACACCGGAGAAATTTAATAACTACGTCTACGGAAAAGTTGTTCTGTTTATACTTAGAATCCTACATGATTTCATCTTGATCTGTATGACGTTGACCTGCTTCCCGCAAGGCCCGGCGCGGAAAGGAGAACACGATGTGCGCATGTTAGCAGACGTTGCCCCCCACGGTTCCCATCTGTGGACAGGCATGTTTCGGGACTAGAGTTTAGAGCGATTGCGTACATCCTTGCAAGTTACTCGGCTTCTTCTATGCTTCTGTCTTTCATCAACGGAGCTCCTTTCCAGCATGATAGCTCCCCTGCGGTGTCACAACAGTGTGACACAGGCCCTGCATGCTACACGGTCCTGCGTGCTGCGCATCAGATCACCAAGAGAAGCTCCATGCCAAGGTATAGCGCCAGAACGAAGGCAACGCTCAACAAGATGAGCTAGTTGCAACAACAACAACATGTTGACACCAAATCCAACACACAATGGCCCTCAGCAGCCTCAAATGGATGCACATCCCCAAAATCTCCAGGACCTCCTTGATTCCATGCCTTCTCCGAACTCATCGCTGCTGCTGCTGCTGCCGCCGCTGCTGCTGCTTGCGCTGCTACTGTTTGAGGATTTGGGCGTGTTACAGCAGGAAGGAACATCCGCAACTTGCTTAGCCCACCACCAGGACCACGACCACTTCCACCACCATGATGACAACGACCACGACCACCAGCACCCTACTACCACAAGTAGCACTCTACCACTGCTACAGTAAGAAGCCCAATGAATCCAAGCAGCCACTTCAGTATGTTGCAGCAGCTCAGCCATGAAGTCGACACCCAAAAGGCTGGAGCCAAGCTGCATTGGCACACAAGTCACATAATTCTCAATATTTGGGTCCCTTTCGGAGGGACTATCGTCCCCTCAAATCTGGGATCTCGAAGGAAATAATGTGGTCCTCCAGGGGTGCCCCCGGAAAGGGGCCCATCGGGTCATAGTTGTGAGACAACGTGTATGAGGCAGACACGCACCACAGAAGCTCTCGAGCAGTTTAGGATTTGAGAATGCTGATTTTTGTTTAAGGCTTATGAATACTAATATTGAAATCAATATTAATATTGAGAATTTTCATAATAATATTATTAATATTAATAATTGGACTCCTACAGCAGCCTGGTAGGCACAGGATCTTCCTCTTCGGGACGCTTGCTACCTTCCACGCCCGCCACATGGACAGATACCTAGAAGTCACGGGAGCAAAGCAAAAAGTGTTGCAGACATCGGTGCGAATGCGCGTTTAGGGTGCTATTTCTCCACAGAATTGTGCACCAGCAAGGCGACTTAATAGCTTCGGAAGCTTCAGGCCTAGTCCGTCCTCATAGTGGGTTATTTAAGAATGGCACCGCCATCACCCTTACGAAGCCACGATCTGCGCCAGGAAGTGGGCCGTTGTCGTTTGCATGCCTATGCTTGAAACAGAAACACGCCCGCGGATGCGTAGAACTCGAGAGATTAAAATAAGAAAGTTCTAGCACATCCTGGGGAGTATAGATTATGATAATTTGTTTTGTGGTGTTTGGGGGCAACTGTTCTTCAAGCTTCTGATGCCAATGAATGCAGCATGTGGCCCTATAATAACGCTTATACTAGTTTGGGGTCTATATCGGGGTACCCTGATTTTGGGAAACTACCAAATACTCTTGTACACCACAATGATTAGGGAGGGTTGATGGTATGGGGAGGGGATTACTGTGGATACTGCCCGCATCCAGTAACATACCATAACGGAGGTAGTATTCGTTATACTTATTTCTCACCTTTTACTGGGTTGGGGCAGTATCCCGCCCGTAAACAATTGAGGGCAACATTTTCCTGACCAATAGCTGCCAAGCGTTTAAGCGTTTACGGGGAAAAGTTTTCCCTAATTGGTCAGCCAAAGCACATTTCACTGCGATATTCGCCGTACAGTCATCTCGCTTTGCAAGTACAGAGTCACAAGCGACGTTCCCTTGAACTTCTGTACAACAGCCTATGATACTAGAGTAGTATCCATTATCTTTTCCATTATCCCTATAGAACCCCGAAATTCCCACATCGTTTTCTTCACAAAGCGACACGGAGCGAGTATTGCCTACACCCTAAACCCTAATGTTCTCTCGCCAGCACGTTTGGGAAGGCCGAGCGCTCACAGGACGCGGTGCCGAAGGCAGGAAGAAGGGCCTCGATCCCAGCAGCTTTAGGATATACTGGGGTTCAGGGTTAAGGGATATTATCCGGATAATGGAAAATCAAAGGGAAAACGAACTGGAAACTGGCCTGTATGGTAATTCCCATGAATAGGAGGACCTGCAATACACAGCTACAAGTCCTCCTAAACCTTTCCCGATCATGATATAGAACCACATCTTAGCCTCCCTACAGGCGGTTATTTCTCAACCAGGGGTGCCACTTTTGCGACCCCAAGAAAAGATGAAAGTATTTGGGACTCTATATTGGGGTCCTCCTATTCATAGAAAACTATCATCTAAATCAGTTTGCATTTCATTTTCCACTTTTGTTGGGGTAACATCCCTTAACCCCAAGCCCTAAATAGTAGCTGCCATTCTTTTTCCATTCCCCCTATATAACCTCAATAGAATTCCTTAAGGGGTCGAGCCTCACGTGCTCCCACACCATGTTGACGTCCACGCCTATGCTGCGCCCAGAATGCCTGATTGCAAGACATGACCCTCAAGGTTAATACGGTTATATACGGTTATGTAGGGTGTATATGGAGGCTATACAGGGGTTATGTGAGGTTTTATAGGGTCTGTAGAGGGAAATTAGCCCTATGATGGAAACTCAAACGGAAAAGAAAGTGGCCAATGAAGAGGCAAACACTATTTGCAGCAGAGTTTCGGATCATCGTCTTCATGCTTTTCCCAGAAGATGTGCCACCACCAAAGGGGAACCCACGTGTGTGTGAGACGCGCCCAAGCTGCAGCTGCGTAGCTCCAGAATGAAATGGAAAGCACTCACCTAAGGGCTTCTGGGAAGGCTGCTAGTGGGGCTGAGACCCTAATGTAGAAGCCTAAGTAACTACCAGAAATTGAGATTCATATGGACAAGAATATGGAAAATCAGGCAGAACACTGGTTCATATAGGGCTGGCTGCTTTTCTTCTAGAGGGAATGAGACAAAGCCGGCAAATTAACGTGGGTCCTCGTGTCACCTCGCACGGATACAGCAAGCTGTAACGTTTCATTAAAACGCACAAGCCTCCCAAACCCTGAACACCGAAACTCTAAGCCCTAAACACTCAACAACGGTCTGCAGTCTGAGGCCCTCATGAGATGCACAGCTGCTTTACCCCAATAATGGAGAGTCAAATGGACAAGAGTTTGGAAAATAGCTTGGACACTGGGGTTCTATGAGGTTATATGAGAATGTAATGATCTCATGGGCTGTAAGGGTGGCAAGACCCCCTTCTGGCTTGACCTCCGCAATGCTTATCCTCGCGATGCAGCCTAATCAGCATTGTTGCGCCCACCCCCTAAACCCTAAACCCTAAACCGCGTGGCAATGTGCACAAAAATGTTGTGGCTAGAGTTCTACCACATGAGCCATTGTCTAAACTC
>CAJNIZ010002522.1:13930-25923 GCA_905231905.1 Symbiodinium pilosum
GAGTTTAGACTACAGTTCACATGTGCAGCAGCATCCCTGCCCACTTCCCTACGTTACGCTTTTCTGAATTCAAGCAGCTTACGGAGATGCTGCAGTGGGAGGGCAAACCTTTAGGTGCTCCGAGGAATGACCAGGTTCACCTGCCAAAGCAAAACACATGGGGATAATGGACAAGAAAATGGAAACTACTATTCAGGGTTTAGGGTGTATAGTCCCCCTGAAGTAGATAGAATATGGGAGTTGTATGGGATAATGGAAAAGAAAATGGAAACTACTATTCAGGGTTTAGGGTTTATAGCCCCCTTAAGTACATGAAATATGGCTTTGGGTACAGGGTACATTATAATACGATCCCCATATACCCCATGTTCTATCTACTTAATGGGGACCATAGGAGTTTCGGGTTTAAGGTTTACGGTTTAGGGTTTAGGCGGTGTGGGGTTAGGGGTTTAGTGTTACTTGGAAGCTTGTGGGTAGTTATATGTAGGGCGAGAAGTGTCCCCTAAAAAGATTGCGATCGATTCTGATCATAGTTCCGATACTTATAACCCTGGCAATAACTAGCCAAGCAAAAGAGAAGCTTGCATGGTATACGAGGAGAGGGGACTGCATGTGTCAAGTTTCCTGAAGCACGCATGGTGTTCAATCGGTTATCTGTTCTGATTGAAATGCTTCAAAAGTTCAGGAACAGTACCCTGTTCAACATGTAGCGTTGTGATGCTACAGCCTGATGATTCGCGCTGTGAATCCAATGTAGGCGCATGCCTCCTCTTTGATTGCCAGTAAACGTGTAGATATGGATCACCCCACAGCAAGAAACCCACCAGTCCTTGACCTTTGTTAAGGAGCCTCGGAGATCGCGCTTTGCTCAACAAGACAAACCACGGACAGACCGAAAGAAACGCGTGGCCCGTGGCGCTACGGCGCCACATTTGTCAACGCCATACAGAAGGCTCCAGTGTAAGAATCCTCCACAAGGCGCCTTCTGCGCCATGATGTCAACGATTGCTGGCAGTGCGTCAAGGGCACGTGGATCACAGCCTGAGCAATGCGTCCCGGTCATCATTACCAGCACACGAGTAGTTACACAGCTTTGCGGCTCCCTTTCTGGCTGCCGTGCCATGGTTATTGAGCGTCTCACAAAAGGATTTCGACAGCCCCAACCCCCAAAATTAGGACCCGATGACCATCCTACGACCATCATATGTTGGTTCTGTCCTAATTTTGGACGTTGGGGTTACCAAAATCCTTTTAGTAAAGCCTTGATTGAGCAAGGGAGCTCAATCTTGCGGTTTGATCTTTGTCGAATGTCTGGTTTGGGGGGCTCAAACAATAGATCCAACCCTAAAGACAAAATGGAAACTGGGGTTATTATGGGCTATATTATGGGGTTACATAGGGGTAATGTAAAAGAACATGGAGACTACTACATTCCAGAGGTTATATAGGGGCTATATAGGATGAGTTGAGGTGCGAAAGGACTGCTCTGCATTCGCACATAAACTATGTAACACCCCCTGTTTACAATACCCACTGCCCCAAAGAACTTGCGAAAAATGAGCGTCGAATTTTCTATCGCACCCCATCCAGGAAGTCTTGCAGGCATCCCCCACATCTTGCTGAGAAGCTTTGTAGTTGCGAAGATGCCCAAAGGGAGTTGGCCAAAGCTTGTGAGTCAAACTCTCGGACCTGCTTCCTGTCCCAGACTTGGAGGCCCTCTCAGAATTTCCCTGTGTCTACATCTGAAAAATGCAAAAAGCCAAGTACACAAGAAATGTTATGTTCCAATCTAACCTAGTTGCGGAATTCGATTCGACAAGGCTGGCACGGCCTGCAACACCTCAGGAGCCACATCCTTCAGGGCTGCAGCCGCCCAGAGGCAGTTGGACAAATGCTGTGGAATCATCTTCCCAACGCTGCCTTGGTCAAGCACTTTCTGCCGGGAAAAAGGGCAACTTGGCGTGTAGGAGGCAATAGGACGCCTGAAACATGTCAACTTGCCAGCGACCGGTACCACCAGACGGTTACCAGAATGAATTACCCGTCAGCATCTGACTCTGCAAAAAGCGTTGCCTACCGTAGAACCCTTCAAATTCCATCCCCTGACAAGGCTTGTATGACTGTAGTATAGTATACACCCCAAACGTGCAGTTGGGGTCGGGTCACAAATGCTTGCTAGTAAGGGAGAAGCCCTGAAAAGCCCGAAGCTGCTCTTCAGTACTCAAAGGATCCATGTACTTGAGCCCCAGGGTAGGTAGTCATATTGGAAGCCCCTTGGGGCCTAAGTATACTACGTACATGAGCCCTCTGGGCTTGCTTTTGTCAACTCGAGGACATCAAGGTCTGCTAGGAAATTTGGTGGTTGAAGCTGATCTAGGGTAGTCTGCATCACACATCATTATTCCAGCGTTCTGAAGAACGCTCCAAGAACTGAATATCTCTGCTTGTTTTATGTTTCTACACCAAGCTGCGTGGTATCTGTGCAGCCAGTGCGGGTACCGCCTGTAAGGCTTGGGGCGCGGCATCCTGGAGGGAATCCTTAATAGTTGTTGTTACCATGACCCTCCTATAGGCTTAGGGTTTAGGTTGTGAGCAGCAGGACCCCCCTACTCCCCTAATTGGGGTTCCAGGCTTCGAGGTAGTTGGAGGGCGGAGGAAGGAAAAGGATCGCCACAATGGAACATCAAATGGAAAAGCACATGGAGCATGAAATGGCAACAAGAGGTTTACAGGAAGATCCAGGACTTATATATGGTTTAGTAGGGAATGGAGGAATGAATTTCTGCAGCAACCCTTGCAGTTATGAAGTAGCTTCCATGCTCTTTTCTTTTAGTCTTTGCCATTCTTTCATTCCCGAGTAGCAACCAGCAGTAGGGAACACAACAAAAACGTGCCATCTCGTCTTAGTTTGCCAAGCTTGTTGTTCAGAATAGCACTCCGTTGCATTGCAACCGCTTTCCCACTGGTATACCTCATTCAAGTTTACAGGCTACCCTCCTGAAATGTCCAGCCCCCAGGACCCGAACTCATCCCTGTGCCCTGAACCGGAACCCTAGCTCCCACACCGCAACCCCGACCCTAAGCGCAGCCTTGAGGGCTGCGATGGCCCACAAACAGTTTGACACATCCTGCTGGACGAGGGGGCGAGTTCAGCTATGGGCTTTGGGTGTAAGGACCTAAGGAGCAGGGGGGAGTGGGGTTTCCAGTTTCAGAGAAATCCTGAGGGAGCATCCGGTCTGCGCTGTTCACAATGCCTTTCACCAACCGGGGTACAATGGCCAGCATTGCCGGGGCAGACTCCTGCAAGTGCGCAGCAGCCCACAAGCAGTTTGACAATGCTTGGCAATCGAAGTCTCCGCTCTGTCCGTGCGCTTTGCTTGCCAGGGCTGGCACCGTGCTCAACACCTCTGGAACGGCTTCTTGTAACACTGCAACTGACCAGCAGGCACTGGCGAGCAGCTGATAATCAAATCTGTCTGTGTTGTGCGGGATCCTCTGCGCAATGGCCGGGACAGCTTTCAATACCTCAGGCGTGGCAACACTTCCACCAGCAACAGATTATGGTTTGTTGTCTTCCTTATGCAACATAATATGTAGTGAGCAGTCTTTACAGGTATTTGAACATCCCAGCCTCAGGGCCTGCCTCTTTCAAATTGGCGGCAGCCCATAGACAATTGCACAGGTGCTGGGGCAGCAGGCGATCCACCTGACTGGCGCTTTCAAAGAACATAGATGCCCTACATGCGAAGTAAGGGAAAACTCGATTTCGAGTTGAGCGATTGCCTAGGAAAACCACTTCCCACCCCGTAAGGGTATCTCTGCTGTCTGCTTAACCACCTGCGCTGATGGTGCTACAGAGATGAGCTTGTTCTACACCTCGGAATCGCTACGTGCGGAAAGGAAAGTACAAACAAAGCTCAGCCAGCTTGGGGTTACGCTCTCTCCAATGTCGTTTATCACTTGCGCTCATGGCCGTTCGTGTACTCAGTGCATACCTATGTAGTTACAGACGGCGTAGCCTCAGACCCGACTAGTGCCTGAGAACTCTGTAACCATAGCAAACGTTGAGTTGTATCATATCATGGTTGCACCTTCTGATGTCCTACCATGTGGGGGAAAGGACAAACACATTGCAGCAACCCTCCAATCACCCGAATAGCCCGCATTTCACCAGAATCTCCATTTATAGTCCCCCTTATGTAGATAGAACATGGCTTTGGGTATTCTACAATAAGATGCCCATATACCGCGTATTCTATCTGCTTAAGGGGGCCTATACATCCATCCTGAACGTCGCAGGCTCTAGAATTTGGAGACAACATTGTGGGGCCCTGGGGGGAGGGCGTCCCACGGTACCCTGTGCCCCGTGGCCATTCTCTTGAAGACTCCCAGATTCCTTGCAACCCAAATGAACACCCTAATCCCAACACCCCAAAACAGCCCAAAGGACCAACACCCAAAAGCCCTTACAAACTCTACACTCCCCCATGGAAGCAACAATTTTGCATGACTTCATCTACGCATATACCCAGTAGGTTGTCAGCTCAAGCTCAGAAATAATCACAGGAGATCAGGGGCACGCAAGTTTTCTTTGGAAGTGCAGGGCCCAGCAGGTGCCGGAAATTATCACATGGTAAGGTCTCTCAAAGGGGCCCAACATAAAGACAAGAATACAATAATCCGTATTACAAGAACCCCTCCAAAAAGGGACGACGAGTCCTGGTTGCTTCCCTAAATAGGGGGACCCCAATTTAGACACCAGTATACTCGAATCCTTATTAGAAGGAGCTCCAAAAAAGGACCCTTAATTTTGGGAAACCCCCACGTGCAGGCAGACTGCCTTCTGCTGTATGTGCGTGGCAATGAGAGGCACGCCAGACAGCACCTTCGGAAACCCCAAAAGAGGGTAGGGATTCTGCGGGTAAGATGAAGTTACATACCAGTATTATGTACTTCTCTCAGACTATCCTTAAACACACCCAATACTAACCATGCCCCATTAGAGACCATATATTTTTGGGACACACTTGTTTCATGTTATGACATGTTTATCAGGTTTGGGGCTTAGGGTTGGACCAGGGTTTTAGGTTTAGGGGTGAAGGGCTGGTTTAAGGTTTAGGGGTGGAGGGCCCTTTTGACTGAAATACGCTCTGGCAGAACATCTACATTTTATTCAGAACATATGTTCAAAGACTTCAGCTTAGAAACCCCTGAAACGCTTGATCTGCTCTCTGGATCCTAAGTTTTCCGTTGGCGTTATACATCTTTGACCCCATGCAGTACACACCACGCCTCAAACCCGACATGAGCCATCGTCTAAACCCCTAACGTCCCCCCCTAATGGCCGCAAAAATGCTCCCCTATATTTTGATATTTTAAAGAGTTTCACTGTAGCTCACATGAAGCCCAAAACCCGCAATCCCTATTCTCTGTATGGCCCTTACACCAAACCTAAACCCTAAACCCAACCTTTTTTTGGGGGGGCTCCTGCTGCCTCGGGGACCGACTGCTGCAGCAGGGCGAAGGATAAGAGGCCTTTCTTGAGGCAACTGCAGTTTTTGATGCTTTCCCAGAAGTGGGGGACCACAACTAAAACCCCAAAATGCTATAATCCTTCTTACAAGGACCCCCCAAAATGGCACCACTACTTTTAGAAAACCCCATTTGATGGGTTGAATGAGTTTATGGTTTAGGCTTGGCCAAACGGGGGCATCCCCTTTGACTTCCATTGTCGCACTCCTGATCTGGATTGTTCCGCCGGGTCCGCCAGCCTTTGCCAGCCTAACAAGTACCTGGAGACGTAGAATTCTAATAGCGCAGCCCAGCAAGTGTATATATATATATATACATGCTATATATGTATATATACTCTCTTATATTGGCTTCCATGTTCTTTTCCATTATCCCTATATAACCCCTATATATATATATATGTATCAATGGAATTTTCTGCTAGCACTGAAGCAATTGGTGTCAGGATTTTTCGGAGACGCCGGATGAGATGCGGCAACGGTAATGTTACTGAGACAACACCAACCAAAACTAGCAAAACAAATGCATGCAGCTGAGGTGCAGTTTGACAGGTGTTGGGGGATCATGCTCTGGATCCGCCCGGGTATGCACGCCACAAGGGTCGGCACGGCTGTGAGTACTTCCGGCACCGCATCTTGAAGCTTTGCCGTGGCCCAAAGGCCTTAGTCCTCTTCAAGTCTTTGCAAAAGTCATGGTTCTTGAGTTGCCCGCGGGCGCCCTGTTGAATGAGACATAATAAGCAGGAACATCTAGCGGGAATGCCTATTTGGGGCCTCTGCCACCAGGAGTCTCTGTCGATTGGATTGTGGAAGTCAAGGACAATACGAACAAATGGGCTGCTGTTAAGAATATAACTTAAGCAAAGATATTGGGGAAACCCGGTTAATTACTATGTATACCCATTGTGGTAACTTAAAGTGAGTTCCTTACCAGCAACCCTAAGCCTTCAACCCCTGCTCCCATTTCATGTTCCATGTTCTTTTCAATTTGATTCTCCATTATTGGGGGGCAATATCCCTACATAACCCCTTTATGTTCCTTAGAACTTAACAACAACCCTGAACCCTAAACCTTAAACCCAGAACCTTGAACCCTAAGAAAAGACACGCTTCTTGCCGTCCGGTAACAGTTCGCCAGGCCCTGCGCGTCGAACGCCGCCACTTGGCCCAGGATTGCCCGGACCAAGGTTGGAACTGTTCTCCTTACGGGTAGGGCTTAGGGTTTAGGATTCAGGGTTTAGGGTTTCAGTTTAGGATTTAGGGTTCAGGATTTAGGGTTCAGGTGTAGGATAGTAATTTCCATTGTTTATGCTTGATATATATACATATATACATCGGATAAGCTATTAACTATCCAAATATCTGAGACGTCCCAGCTGCTAGGCATCTTACATGGAGAGTCAGGGGGACCTAAAAAGCCTGCCGCTTATCCCCTATAAGCCATACAGTAGCCCCAGTCATCCCCATGAACAACCTCCTCGTGAGTCCACCTGACCCTCCAACCCTGAACCCTAAACCGGTAATGATCATCTAGTGTCTTCCACTTTCTTTTTTACCATCTAACCCTCCAAATAGGTGAAGTTGCTTTTTCCATTCTTGTGCCTATAGGAGTAACATCCCTCCAGGAGCCTCCATATCAGCCCATCTTCCATCAACTAATCCATCTTCTTTTCCATCAACTATCAACTTTCTTTATGGATGTACACAAGCCCATATAACCCTCTAAACCCTAAACCCTCAACTCTATAAACCCAAAACTAAACCCCATATGAGCTATAGCCTAAACTCCTAGTATCCCCCTTAACAACCTCTCTAATACTCCCCTATATAATCGCCTATATAACCCTTTCAAGGAGTTTAGACAACCCTGAACCCTGAACCCTAAACCCTAAACCCTAACCTATATAGCCCGACAGAATCCCTCCGCCGCCTTGCTAAGAGTCTCTGAATCAGCAAAGCTGCAGCAAAGATGGCGCATGCCCCCGAAGAGTGGCGGCTGCCCAGTAGCCTTGCATGTTGGACTTCCCGTGGTGCTCCAAGTATACTAGAGGGACTTTACTGGGAACCCCAAACAGGGAACCAATATAATAGGAATATACCTACCAGTGTCCTTACATTCTTTTATGTTCCTATTATTTTCTTGGGGTTCCCTGTTTGGGGTTGCCAAAAGAAACCTGTTGTATACAGATAATGCCTACGTGGGGCCTGAAAACTATCACTATAAATACTACCTACATTGGGCCATTTGGAGCTTTGGGTCTCGCGCGACCAGTCAGCGGTTCAGGTTTAGGGGCTTAGGGTTTAGGATTCTAAGGCTTATTATGCAGGATGTAGGGCTCAGGATCGAGCATCTAGGGTTTTGCCACTTGCATAGCACAGGCGGCGTAGCAGATTTGACTGTTGGGTTTGGGTTTATCGCTCAGAGCTTATTTCACAGGTAAAAGTCGGTCACCCCTTCCTAATGGCACACTGCCCCCCCAATTAGACCTAGTAGTGTCACATGTGGCTGAAACTTAAGGTTGCGGGGTCTCTAGAGAATTATGCCATGAGGTTATCAACCCTAAAGCCCATTTTACAAGCCCTAAACCCTAAACCCATGAACCCATAGTTGAACCCTAAACCCATAAACCCATAATCAAACCCTTAATATCCCTTATAGTAGTCCCCTATATAGTCCCGTATATAACCCCCGTTAAGGACTTTAGACCCTAAATCCAAAGCCTAAACCCATAAACCCCTGAACCCACACCTGGCGCCAACTGTTGAATCTAGAGCTCATCCCTTAGGACTTTGAAGATGCTCGAGGCAATGGATCCAAATATGAGTAGTGTTTTTTTGTGGTTGAACCTAGTAAGACAATTTTCTCATATAAAATACTATACCCCAAAAGGAGGATATAATCTTACTTTATATTGGGTACCATAGTATCCCCAAATAAAATACTACTCATAGGGTTTAGCATGCCTAGCCAACCAGCCGCAAACACCGGCATCGAATCGGATCGACGATCGAATCGAACTTGCCCGTTACCGTAGCAGCCGCCTCCCCTCCCACCTTACCACCTCCCCCTCCCACCCCCACCTCCCCTCCCACCTTACCACCTCCCACCCACCTTGAGATGTGACCTCCTCACAACGGTACAGGCACCCCCATCGGAAAGAGTGGCTGGGAGGTGGGTGAGTGAGGTTGGGAGGTGGAAGGTGGGAGGTGGGAGGGTGGGAGGTGGTGGGAGTTGGTGGGAGGTGGGAAATCGGAAACGATTGGGTCATGGTATGTTTAGGGCAGAGGGTTTAGGGTTTAGGATGTGGGGTTTAGGGTTTAAGGGTTTGGGCTTAGGGTATTCAATGCTGACCTCCTCTCCAGGTAGCCCCCGCACTGGGACTTCCAAAAAACACACGCGCTCCTCCTGTTATGCGTATCTGCTTGGAGGGTCAGGGGTACTTGGTAAGAAGGATTACAACCCTTATGACCCATATAGCGACCCTAAGTATTCCCATTATTTACCCACTTACAAAATTCAAGTCCCTCTGGCCCTAAACCCTTTTTGCTAAATACTCTCTCTCTCTCTCTATATACACACACTAGTTTCCACTCTCTTTTGCAGTATTACTAGGTCCCCCATCCAAGTTCTTGCTTGGGCCCAAGCAACAGCAGGACAACTCCTGGGCGCTCAAGCTGGCCACTTTGCCCGACACCTGCTTTGAATGTTCAGGTCAAAGTCCTCCAAAGCTTAGCCGCATAATGTGGGAGTTCTTTTCAGGGGCATTAAACGGATTGCGTACCTTGTGGTGCTCGCCTATTCGAGCCTTTCATGTTGGGGATCCAGCACTTGCATTTTTTTTCTGTTCTGTTGTGCTTGATGCTGGGTAGAAATTTCACACATGAAGTTATACTAGACTGTCAAGCCAACATGTCTCCGTCCTTGGCCAGTCATGCACGTTGTGGGCTTCCCAGGGTAACCAACAAGGGCGTCAAAGGGTGACCAAAGTTACACAGACAGAAGCTATATAGATACATGATGCTTAGGGCTTCCCGAACACGCAATATGTTGCTTTCAGGACTGCTGTAACTGCTGTAGTTTTCATGGTACCGTACCTGCTGACGCAATTCCAGGCAGCAAAGCCAGAACCCTACCCAACCAGGTTCAAACACTAGGAAGGTTTCGGGGCAATTTGTTGAGGTCTAGCATGCTGGTGCACATGACCAAATTTACAAGGAGTCGAATTAAGACGGCGAATACCTAGAAGATTACAGGGGCCAATGTAAGGGGCATGCTGAGTGGGGCGTATGGCCGGCGGCTAGTCGAAGACAGGGCGTTACACTTTCATCCTAGGGACTGTACTTATATTGGGGTTATATATGGGTTGTATATGGGTTATATAGGGGTTATATTGGGGTTATATAAGGATAATGGAAAAGAAAATGGAAACTACTATTTAGGGTTTAGAGTTAAGGGTCAGGGGGACTCAGTAAGTAGGTTGATAGTGGGAATAAGTAGAGTTACTATAGGGGTTATAGGGGCTATTAATCTACTTACTACGCCCCCCTTACCCTCCAAGTAACTCTTTAAATAATAGTGGGTACCCGCATGAAATGTTGGCAAGCCCTCCGCCTGTTGCGCGACGGCTGGGATGGCAGTCAGCACGTATGGTGCAGCGTCGTGTAGCTTCACGGAGGCCCATAGACAGTTGGAAAGGCCTTGCGGGGCCATACCTTGCCGGGTATCTTGGCTCAGAACAAGGAAACATGCAACAGAAATCCATCCGAAAACAACTTGCCGGCTTCTGCCCGAAAACTCGGAACATGGCATTACTCAGACATAGCTGGTGATGTTGCCACACTTTCCCCATACAACAATCTGACATACCCCAATCTCACCAAGCTACCATCTGCCTTGTCTCGTAAAGCCTCCACTAAGTCTGGAAGCAGCTTTGAAATCCACAAGGCCGACTGTTCCTGGGTTTGCTTTTGGGTATAGGCTTGAGGTTTGGGTGTTCAAAGAGAATGCACCTATACAAATCAAATTATATATATATATGTATATAATACACACATGCATTCGCTTACCTCATGTTGGAGGTCTGTGTATCCAAGGAAAGCAATGTAGAAGTCGCACCATCAAAAGTTCTGTCAAGAGTGCATGGGAATCCTAGTAGGGATAATGGACTGTAGGATCCTGAAAAAATAGCAATGATTATCGAATGATTGTTGGAAAGATCAAGATTAATTTCTTGAGGTTTGGAACTTGCTCAAAACAGCTGTTAGGTACTACGCAATCCCTGAAGAAACCCTCGAGGCCCAGTGTAACACGCGCTTATCCTAGCGCCCTAGGGGTCTCAAAGGTACCGCTGTTTGGCGAACGACCCCAACCCTGAGTAAAAGACTTTGATGAAACTGCCATCAAATGTATATCATGTTCATATTCTGTCAACTAACAGGGTTTCCTTCTTGTCAAAACTTATCTTAACTAAGTTCCTTGGATCCCTAGAAGACACTCATAGACCCGCAGTTTCCATGTCATTTTCCATTTGATTCTCCACTATCAAAACTTGAATTCAAATTCCTCAACAGCAGCCCAGGAATTTCCCTAAACCCTAGACCCAACCCTACACCCTAAAGCCCTAAGCCCTGACCTAAACCCAGATCAACCCAGGATCTTCAGAAAGGACACCAAGGGCCCAGTAAATTGTGGCCGCCTGAGTCCACCAGGGACCATGAACCAGCAAAAAACAACGCTACAAAATATAAGATACAATGTTTGCTGAATTCAAAAAAACATATGCAAACGTACGTATGTATATACACATGCAACCACAGATCGTAAAAGCAATATGACGTTGATGTTGCAGAAGGATCTGGATTAACAGGATGTTTTGCTGAAATGCTGCAACTAGAAGTCCCTTTACTTTCAATTTAAGGAACTCATCCGCATTCGCCCTTAACCAAACCCCGCAATAGGTTTTACGAATCAAGAATGCTTGGGGTGGGCCCTTCCATACCAAAAGGTGCCACGTCATACCAATAATGGACAACTGTAGACTTGTAAAAATCATAGGAAACAACATGGTACTTCAAGCAGAAAAACACAAGGTCAACAGCCTTAATCTTTGGAGAGCCCAGGCCCTAAACCTCAACCCCTAAGCCTGAAACCCCAGAAGCCTATAAATTACCATTACTAATCCCCTCCCCACCCCCCACCACCTTTAGTACTCACAATATGTTAAAATGTACCACATAATGGGAGTATTTGATATTAGCGGGGTGGGTGAGTTTAACATTATAGGGGGAGGGTATTGAGAGGATGGCCCAGGTACATTTCGTGCCGGCAGCTGGCCCTGCTTTATCAGGGCTCGCAAACGCGCTGCAAGTCTGGACCAAACTGCTCTGTTTACATCCTGGTTGCTGAATTCCCTGGTCTAAAAACTAAAAACTCACATGCTTTCGATTATGACGGAGAACCTT
>CAJNIZ010002523.1:7175-25923 GCA_905231905.1 Symbiodinium pilosum
TACCCATAACGACCTCACCTGACCTAACCTAAACCCTAAATACAGGGATGTTCGGGTCTAGGGATCCTGACAGCTTCGGGTTCAGGTGGAGGGTTAGTTTAGGGGGAGCTAGTGTTTAGGGCGTTGGGTTTAGGGGGCTTTAGGGGTTAGGATGTGGGGTTAAGATTTATGGCCTAGGGTTTGGGGGTCAATGTTGACGCTTCTGGGTTTAGGCCGCTATAGGGATTTGGATATGGGGTTGAGATTTATGGCCTAGGGTGTGGGGCTTTCTGGAGGGGGTTTACCCTCCCTTGAGTTATTTCATCTGGAATGCCATGAAGGTTTCTTTTGAAAGGCAAGTGTTGGATGGAGGGCGTCTTTTAAGCTGGCGCGGACCCATCCCAAACCCCAATGGCAGTAGACTCATTAAGTCAAAAAAGCATTCAAGTAGAGCTGATGGACGGACTCGTATGACCGCATGAAGCCAGTCGAGCCCCCAAGAAGCAAAAACTTACCTTTGGTTGTAATGAAGCATTGGACCCTCATAGCAACCTTATATAACCCATTATAGTCGTTTCAATTTTCTTTCCAATTCTAAACCCTAAACCCTATAAAAACCTGTTAAAGTAGTTTCCATGTTTTTCCATTCCTTCATTCCCAGCTAGCTGAGGGTAAGAAACAAGTGCTTCAGGCAAGGTGCCTTTTGAAACTGGAGCTTTAGATTTGGCGTGTTGCAAACTTGCAGGGGTTGGGGGGTGTCAAGGGGAGGCGTTCTGAGATAGAAAGGGTTGAAGAGTGTTGGCTGTTCTGCCACACACAGCTGCATCTTGATTTAGAGGCAGCATGGCAAGGCATCAAGTTTTTCTGACTGTCATGGTTTTATGGTTCTTGCAGTTCCTAACCCTAAATCCTAAAGCCTATATAACCTCATTATAGTAGCTTCCATTTTGTCTTCTCCATTATCCCATAATCCCTATATACTCCCCATGCAATATGTCTTGGTCTTAAAGTTGCTCCCAAGCCGTTGTTGCCGCTTCCCAGGCGCCAAGCTGGATCCGAACCTGGGAAACCTGCCTAAGACAAAGATGCTTTGCTGATTAAAGTGCGCGTTTAGAGTTCGCTGGACTGCAGAAGTAGATAAAATACTGGCCCAAAACCCATGAAAAGATCCCGAAACGCTATTCTTCTAGATACATTTGGGGTTCACTAGGGCTGCTTACCACGAAATGGAGCAATAGGGAACTTCAAGGCAGGGGGCCCTTTCCTGATTGATTTAAGGGTTAAGGGCTTCGGGTTTAAGGTTTAGTCCTTTAGGGTTTTGGGCTTTTTTTCTGAGCATGTTCTGAGCTTAACGGCTCATACTTGACCGCAAATAGATTATCCTTTCAGGACCCCAGAATACATTCTGCAGACCAATGTCGAGAGATGGAGGCAAAGGTTTAGTGTGTACGTCCTTGCGTCTGGACATTCAGATCTTTCGATGTTTAGCTTGGATACTGCAATGCAGCTTCTGGCTGTCCAGGTTCGGTTTTCTTCGGCAGACTGTTTGGGATTTGGAGTTTAGGATTTAGGGCTTGCCAGGCAAGTCTCGACACTATAAGCCCTTTCCCAGAATGCATAGGAGGAGTCTGCACTTCGATGTTCATGGGTAGTTATGCGTGGAGTATGATTCGAATAACTGGATTGAGAGCCCAAACCAGGATGCTAAGAACCCTCTCGCATCTACGCATGATACCTAAACTGGCAGGTTCAGGTTCAGTCGGGATGAAGATCAAATATGGAGTGCTACTTGCAGGAACCAGTCATGGACGTTCAGCTGCACCGCTTGCAATGCATGATGCCAGCAACACTAGCGCATTCAGGCCTGGCAGCCAGATGATGAAGTGTCCCTGGAAATCACACGAAATAGTGTGAAGCACGTCAAAATCGAGAAGACTCATTGGCACCGACCGAAGGACTCATGCTGAGTGCAATTCACTAGTGTCCCACCCCTCTCCGCACCCCTTAATTGCCCCAAGCCATACATCTCAAGCCGTTTGCAAATTCTGGACATTTCTTTGAGGTGACTAACACAATCATCCAGTCCTTGTGTGGCATGTGCGGAGGACGCCTTGCTTCGTGCACAAGCGTTTGAGCAACAACATTCCAAATCCTTGCAGATCGACATCTATCTGCCCTGAAGCCAAGTTTTGTCCGCACCCTTAAGCTACAACCCCTCAGCCGTCAACCCAAAGACTCTATAGGTGTTTAGGGTTTAGGGTTTAGGGTTTAGGGTTTAGAGTGGATTCAAGGGGAATGGAAAAAGACAATGGAAGCTTCTGTTTAGGGTTAACAGTGTTTAGGGATATTATCCCCAACAATTAAGGGAACTATTTACGGTCTACGGCAATGCGCACAGGAATCCATATCCGCCCTCAGTGCCTGCGCCGCGAAATTCCGTGACTCGCTCGATGGACGCTGGGAAGCAAACATACTCTGAGGGCTTAGGGTTTCAGGTTTAGGGTTTCAGGTTTAGGGTTTAAGGTTTAGGGTTTGAAGGGTGTAGCAGCAAGGGCTTACGTAGGATTGAGCGGTCCCCTTGTAAGGGGTCTGGAAAAATGTATATAAATATATATACACACATACACAAATAGATAGATAGATATACATCTATACATAGAATATGGGGGGTATAATGGGTATGCAGGGACAAGTGAGAAATGGCAGCCACTCTTCACGGATAATGGTTAGGCCACCAATGGTTGAGAATCAAATTGACAGGAAGATGTAGAAATGAAATGGAAACTGGAATTTGATAGGGGTGTAGCGGAGTTATGCGAAGTATGGGGCGTAAATAATTGCCAATATCATCTTGAGGTCTATTTAGGGTACCCTCTATCATGATTATGTAAGAATCTTGGACCCCGGCATTGGTAGTAACTACTGAGGCTTCTACAGTAGGCAGTTTGGATAGTGGTCATCATTTTGGTTGGTCTTGCTCCTTATCCTCCGCCTCCTCCTCATCCTCCTACCCTAAACCCTAAACCACAATGTCCAGCCACCACACCCTACCCTGCTTTTCCTCAGCCCCTCACACCGCTAAACTCGAAAGCTAGAACCCAAAGGGTGGCTAGCTGGATGGGGGGTGGTGGCTGGCTAAAGGGCGGTGTCACACCGCACCAAACCATCAATAGCAAGACCCAGGAATACTCCATCATGTTACCATGGGAAAGTCGTGGGCATGGATGAAAGCGATTACATTACAACCATGTTCGTTCTCATGCTTGTTTGCTTCTCTCAGTTGCACATGTTTCGGGGTTTGGGGTGTGTAGCTCTTGCGGCTTACTCTAGGCCCGCAGGCTGTTGTTTCAGCTTGAAGTAGTTGCAATCTCGCAAGGGCTTTGCCTTTAAGGCTTTGTAAGAAGGACGGCACCCCGGGTCTCCGAACAGCACGCGGCATAGGAGGGTTTCTCTAGTCTGCAGCATGGGACCTGCGTACCCAGGATAGATAGGACAATCTCATGTTCTCTTGAAGAGGATAGTTATATATATATATACACACACGTTTGCACGTATAACTCGAAGGGCCCAAGTACTCCATTATCATTTGCTTCCCCAAAACCTGCACTACAAATATTAGTTCCCGAGTCCTAAGTACCCAACTATTGGGTACCTGGACCCTAAACCCTTCATACCTAATATATCCGTATACGTGCATATGCCCAAAACCCTCTAAACCCTATACTCTAGAGCCGAAACCCTACACCCCTATATATCGCAATAACTCCTTTCAAGGGACCATTATTTCAAGCCAACAGCCTGCAGCATAGGAAGGAGCGAGTCACGCATCCTAAGCAAAGCAAGAAATGGGCTTGACTTGGAGGTTTTACGATTTAAGGTTTAGGGATTTAGGGTTTAGGATACCCTAAACCCTAAACCTTAGACCCTAAACCCTAAACCCTAAACCCCAGCAAACCCTAGGGCTTAGGACTTTGGGTGTGAAGGGTCTAGGCTTTGTGGGTTTAAGCCTAGGGTTAGTAGGGTAGGGGATCCCAGGGACTGCTGTAGGGTTGGATAGGGGCTACTAGAGAGATATCTTCCCTCATTCCCTAGTGAGCACCAGGTAGAAAGACACCACTTGTAAGAATGGCTTGTGATACCTCAAATAGACTTCAAAACAATGCTGTGACATGTTTAGGCACCTACACACTACTTAACCCATACATCCCAGTCTGGATTTCATGTTCCATTCTCTTTGCCATTTGATTCTCCGTGATTACAGATTCGTCCTATACACTTTCCCCACCCTCTTTAACCCTAAGCCCTAATCCCCCTAAATACAAAAAGCCCTGAATCCTAAACCCTAAATCCCTAAACCCTAACCCCCCTCCTTTAGAAGAAGCACCTTCCTGCCATTTAGTAGGAGGCACACTACGCAGCACATTTGGGAACCCAAGGTCTGGTTTGGGGACCTAGTGTAGCTCTCAAGGGGTTGTAGAAGCTTGGCTTTAGGGGAAGGGCCTTAATGTACAGACTTTAGGGTTTAGGCTTTAAGGTCTTGGCTTTAGTGGCTTAGGGCTTAGGGTCAAGGTCATGAATACCTTGCGCGACCACTACGAGGGCACCCCCTACGATCTGACCAAGGTGCGATTCTCTTCAGAATTGAAGAAGTTTGTTGACCATGGTCTCAGCCTGTGGGGCATACTTAGACCTCACGATGTCTTTGAAAAGCAGTTCTGCTTTGGTGCGGTTTTCATGCAAAGCGACCAATCAAACCACTGCAAGCCTAAAGTGCAGCTACCTTGGCGGGGTGCGACTTGAGGCACAGCGCCTTACCATGTCCCTAAGCTGAGTAGGGAAGAGCCCACTCGTTTAGCAGGCAAATTTTACATGTCTTGTTCTTACTTTTATAAATAGCATAAGTGCTGCGTAGTGTACATCTAGTCTTTCACAGGGGCTGGGCCCAAGGGAGGGACGTGCTGGGGTAGCGTGTGGATCCTTAGGGCGAATTAGGGAGGGATGGGGAAAATTGCGGTAAAACATCCTGCATGACCCTAAGTATCTGATATCCTGGGAGGTATTTTTTTTTGAGAAGTATGGCACTCTAGCTTAGCAAGCGGTATGCTAAGGTCATGCAGAGAATTTGGTAGTAGCAGTAGGTAATACCACGTTGCCTGCCTGAGCGGGGGCTGATGCTAGTTCATGTTTTCAGCGAATCCCCTCGGACCTTACAACCCGAGCCGGCTGTCCTGCAGTGTCTGTTCTTGTTAATTAGGTTCAGGGTTGGGGTTTGGGGTCTATGAATTTCAAACCCTAAGAGACGTGAGAAGTGTCTGGAGGATCGTGAGTCCTCATTGGAGCGGCCTTGTAGTATTCTAAGCTTTTTAGGCGAGGGTCCAAAGCGGATGTGGAACTGCATGCTATTCAGTACTTCCCTGCACCTACCTCCCTGCTGATGCCAACCCTTCCAAGAGACGGCAGAATCGAGGTAAGGCTCTAATTTCTTTGGGTTTGGGAATCAAAGTTGCGACTGGACAATAATTGATTTCTCAGCATTTCAACATTGTTCAGATCTATCATATGAGCCATTCCCTCAAACAAACATGGAACCTGGAAGGGGCACTTGATTGGCTACAGCCATTTTTACAGAGGACTTCGTAGGATTCCGTTTCAGTTCAGGGGAGCATTCTGGTCACGATACGTGTAGCTGCAAGTGGGCTTCTAGGTAGGATGACCATCGTTAGTTCACTTGTAGAAACGGTACCTACAAGTGAATTCAACACTAAAAAAAAGGAGCCCCTAAACCCCTAAACCCCAAACCCAAACAATTCTCAACCTTCCAGAATCCCTAAGTACCACCTAGAGCCCCACATCGAAACCCAAAACCCTTATGTAGAAGCTTGCTTCATAATGTCCACACAGACATTGCAAAAACCCACTCTACTCACCCCGGCCCCCACGTCAAACCTTAGACCTCGACGGGAAACAGTCCACAACAAGATCCCTACATGTCCCTCTTTAAACGGCCCTCTAATCCTTTTGAAGGGGAGCCTACAAGTCCCTCAAACGGACGTTATAAAACCTTGTAGGGAATCCCAAATCCCCGTTTAAGAGACCCTTCCCAGTCTAAACCCTAGACCCTAAGCCCTAAACCTTGAACCCTAAACCCTAAATCCTATTCCCTGTAAACCCTAAACCCCTAAACCTAAACCCCAAACCCTAAACCCTAAACCCCAAACCCCAAACCCTAAACCCTTAGCCTTTTTAAAGGGACCCGGCCAGGGCATGGCTGCCGGGCCGCACGGAACACCGAACCGGGGGCCCATCACAGGTATCAAAGGCCAGAGACAGAATTAAGGGGTTGATCATATAGGGCAATATAGGAGTTAAAAGTGGCTACAAAGGGATTATATAAGGGTTATATAGAGATTCTATGAGAGTAATATAATATAGGGTTCAGGGTTGTTCTGGCCTTTGGTTAGCTGGGAATGAAGGAATGGAAAAGAACATGGAAACTACTATAATGGGATTTCATAGGGTTTAGGGGTTTTGGGGTTCAGGCAAAGTTTTCGACATTGTATGGGGCTCATGTCCGGAGTTCGGAGTTTTGGGCAGAGTTGTGGGTGAGTGTTGAGCGAGTTTGAGCCTACCTTTTGTCATTTAAATGCTGCTCAAAACAGAGTTGTTTTGCCTTGTTTCCCACTTCGGGTTCGCGAGTTTTTGGCACTTTGGCGGTGGTTCTGGGGGCTTCTGGCCTGTGCGTGCTTCCAGGATCCAGAAAGCACAAATTAGCTACGAAGCCCCAAATAGGTTACAAAAGGTGAAGTTGACTTTAAAAAGCTCAAATTAGCTCCAAAAGCAGCAAAACCAGACAAAGACAGCTAGAAGCTCAAATCGGCTCCAAAACACTTCATTTGCTCCAAAAAGGCTTAAATTGACACCAAATGTTCTTAGAGAGATCCAACATGGTTCCAAAAGCCCCAAAAGTTGCTGCTTCCAAAAACAGCAGCTGGCATACGGAAGGTCAGGCTTAAGGTGTCCCGGTGGAAGATTGGGAGGGTAAGGTCACGTTCAGTCCCATGTAGTACGAACTTCACAGCCTTTTGCATGAGGTTTGTCCCACATAAGGCTTGGTGGGTTCGGAGGCACTAAGCAGGGATCGAATGGAAGTGCGCATTGTATGAGGAGATTTCGGATCCTTGATAGCAAGTTGACCCCAATAGTGGAGAATAACATGGAAAGTTGAACGGAAAATGAAGTGGAAGCTACCATTTACAGGGTTATGTAAGAATTACCACCACCGGGCTTTTCCAACCTATCACCCTTAGACTGAACTCCTGGGTCTCATGCTTGTAAGAATCACAGTCAGGCGTTACAAATCCCCTCCCTCAATAATGAAGCCAAACTCCTTAATTTTTGCCAGTAGAGTATTTCAGCACAGCGTGGCAGCGGGGGCGGGGGGGTCATTGTTCAAGTTCGCTTGAAGATTCACTAGAAGGATGCCCTTTACACTTGGGATCTTGCATTTGCTGGTTGTTTGTACAATGTGACGGAATGGAAAAGAAAATGCAAGCGACGTACGTAGACTATTGGGGGCTTTGTAAGTGTCACTGCAGGAACCCCAAAAGCAAGGGCTAAGTAAGCCCAAATTTAGACCAGAACGGTTTGGCCAGGGCAGTGGGAGAGAGCCATCTCAATGTTCCGCACAGCCTACTCCTATGTGTGGCTGGGCCGCAGTGGTTGCGATGATATTTTTGTTGCTGCTTACCGAACTTGGAGGCGTTTCTGACATAGTACGCCTATCTACCATGCCCACTACCCTTTAGTAAGCCCCCAACAAACCTATTACGGAGTGGACTTGCTGAGTCAAGAGAACCTGCCAAAAACTAGGCCCAACCTGAAACTTACTCGAAACCCTAAGCCCTGCGTTTGGTTAGCCAGATATTACAATACTATAACCCTCAAAGGGCCTAATCAAGTACCCGAGTTTGAATCGCTCCCTGAATCCCCCTAAACCCTAAACCCCAAGCCCACCCAGCTGGTGCTCGTCATGGCACAAGTTCTGGGGAGGCTGGAGATACGACCGAACCGGAGGAGTATCACATGGCCCCTGGGCATACGCTAGCCTACCCATTTATATATACATCTACACAGGTACATTTATGTATACACATATACATGAATACATATATATATATTCATGCAGCTATATAAGCTATATATATGTATATCGATTGGGAATGTGCGTATTCATTATATGGAGGTTGGGGTTTTTGTATTTAAGGTGGAAGAATGAAAGCTCGGGTACTGTTGCCTAGCAGGAACCATCTGTGATAAGGCAAAACGGGTTATATCATTCGGGGCATTGTGTATTCAAAAACCATATCGTCTAAGTGTCCGTGGATGGCAGTATTCAATGTATAGCCTCCATTTGCAGGGCCCAGGATTTGGATTTCAGGTGGGTTGTGCCAGCTTCTTTGCCCAGATGGCAGGAACACCATGACAGGGAACAGAAGGCCGATGATATGTGGAGTTGTTCTGAAGGAAGGCTATCACCCACACAAAGTACCCTTAGAGGCTTGCCGCCTGTTCCCTACCCATCATCTTTCCAGAGTCCCATAGCGTCAAATAGTGACATCCTTCTGGGATAGTTACGATTGTAAGACAGTATCTAGCGACGCACACGGCGTCACCAAAAAGAAGTGAAATGACCTCTACAAGGATTCTGGTAAAGCCCTGAGGTTGAATCGGCCCAAAAAAGACCCTATGACAGGGTCCTAGAGCTGTTTTGCTTCTCCAACCCCCTCCAACCAAGATGTAAGGTTGAACCCACCCAAAACAAGCCTACGACAGCGCCCTAGGGTCCTGGAGCTTCTTTTAAGGATTCCTTTTGCAGCAAACAGACACGTTACTTTGGGTCAAGCTTGTTGAGGGTAGCCTTCTATCTTGCGGAAAACCCTGAACCCTGAGGCCTGTACAGAAGCAGGAAGGATGTGATTCTAAATTTTGCCTTCTATCAAATTGAGAATCGCACCCGTTGATTAGGCCCTGAACCCAAAACTGATGCACCCTCAGAAGAGGGTTATGGTTGGTTATATTCAGGGTTCTACGTTGCATGCAGGCAGTCTCGCTAAACTGCCATGTGGTTGGCGTTTGTTGCACAGCTAGGAGGCGCAGACATTCGACTTTCGGTCGACAGCCAACCCCAGACAATGTTTAAAACACATTGCAGGCCTTAGTGACATAGATAAGACGTCTGGTTTTCGAACCAGGTTCGGCTACGATGCAGCGCATGGCACTGTCTGGACGCCCTTCTATGGTGCCTCGCCAATCCCAGCGCCAGTGACTCAGACAGTCTTCAGTGTGGCTTCAGTATGCTGATAGTGTGAAGTCTAGGTTTTCAGGGTTGAAGTTACGGTAACAATCAGGACACGAAAATACCCAGGTCATAACCAGGTGATGTCCTATAGTCCTTGATGATTTTATAGATATCACGAGTGTTTAGACCTACCTAAGTAGGGTTGGGTAGGGTTAAGGGTACACGTGGAGGCCCTGGGGCTGTGTCAAGTTGGGTTATGAAGGGGGAGATATATTATCTCAGTCATAACTACCAATGAGCCTCCAAGAAAGGGTGTCAAAAGAGGATTCGGTATCCTAGATAGGGTCCTAATTTTGGTGGCTTACCAAGATCTCTTACTAGGGTTCGACCAGCTTGTAGCGTCAACAGCTGACAGATTGCGGAGTGTGGGCTCAGGGTGCAGGGCTTACTTTGGGCGTATGAGTTTTTATGTTTGGGGCTATGAGTTGTGCAAGGCTTGAATTTCTCAATGTACAAACTCAAGGAAGGAGACCCTAAATCGGCTTTGCCAAGTTCTCATTCAAAAAAGAAGTAGGCCTCATGATTCTTGCTATAAGGCTTTAGGCCCCAGAGTTTGTCACATTGCGCTGCAGGGTCTGTAAGGTTTGATGTTGGGGTGTTGCATTTCTGCCGTCGCGAGCAAGTTGTAGTCTAAGGTTTCAAGTATGGGCCCCTAATATGGGCCTTTAGGCCTTTTACGGAGATTTTAAAAAAAAATACAGGTGCATGTAGGATGTGCGCCCCGAACTCCCCCCCCACCACCCTCCCCCAGTCCCCCCCCCCTGTTCTGGTCCCCATCTTGGAATAAGCCAACATATCTGTAACCTCCCAGAACCATGAACTCTCCGCAAAACTTCTCTAAGACCTTCTTTCAAAACCTTTACAAGCCCTCACCGCAGGACCGAGCAGGGGTACCTTCATAAGCTTCCACTAAAGATTCTTTTAACACCTTCATAAACCGTCTACGAATCTTGCATAGAACCCCCCACAAACACTATAAGCTTCTACAAACTTAATCTACACCTCTCAATTAAACCACCAAACCCAGACCACAGGACCACAGGACCACCGGGGGGGTGTAGGTTAATCCTATTCTATATCATGGACCATTAGAGGGAGGGGAGTGGGTGGGCCCGTGAATGCTGACGCATCTACAACCGGTATATACCTTAGATATGACAGCAGCCCAAGAAAGAAGAAGAGTGGCAGGGATAACAGGTCAAAATCCTGGGCTGCACTTCCACAATTTGATGCAGAACCCCAACATGGTACCAAAAAGGTGCCGAGAAATATTGCAGCACTTTCAAACAGGGCCCTGCTTGGGTTTGCGGAAGGGTAGGCCGGTTAAGATCCCAGGTTTGGACGTTGGAAGAACTTAAGACATATCATCCCTTTGCAACCCGTAAAAAGTTGTGGCAGAATACACGCCATCCAACCCTGAATTGGTTACCCTCTTAAGCCTGGCCCCTACGCCCTACACCCTAAACCCTAAGCATCTACAGGCCGGCGACGTATTCTGCGCATGGTCTGAACATGTCCACCTTCAACACTGATGCAGGCGCAACACTCCCGCATTGGATATGGTCTTCTGATCCTACAAAACAGAAAATCACGGTAGAGATTATGTCAAATGTTTGTACAGGTCGAGATTGAGGCTGTTATGGGTCTGGGTCCCCCATTCCCCAGTGAACGTGCGCAAGATTAGAGGCTTCATAAACGCGCCCCTTTTGCTTTCCATGCGATTATGGGTCTATTGTCCGGGTTCTCAAATGGTGCATGTAACGGGGGACAACCTAAAATCCTATACACCCTAGAGCCCTCAACTCTAAACCTTAATCCTTACATAATTTCTATGCATCCCCACATCTGCCTATGATGCCTTCAAAGGGGCATCCTTTTAAACAGGCATACTAACCCTAAGCCGTATACAGCTCCCTAAACCCTGAGCCCTAAACCGACCCTAAGTCCTATACAGCTCCAAGCCTCACGGCCAGCCTGGTGGGCCTTCAATCTGATCAACCAGTACTCCGACATCAACTTCAAGCCAACCGGCTTGGGGTTTAAGGGTTTAGGGGTTTAGGGATTAGAGGTTTAGGGATTAGGGGTTTAGGGATTAGGGGTTTAGGGATTAGGGGTTTAGGGTTCAGGGTTTAGGATTCAGGGTTTTGGTGTTTAGGGGTTGAGATGTGGGGCTTAGTTAGGCTGCTTAGGGATTAAGGTTTGGGAGTTGGGGTTTCGCGGGCCTAGGGTTTAGGGGTTTGAGATCTGGGCTTCTGCGGCCTAGGGCTTCGGGGTTCTGAAAAGTTCCCTTCAAAGTTTTATAAAGTGGTCCCATTATGGGAGGTTCCCCAGATTAGGGGTACCTTCTTGGGGGTTCCAATACGAAGGGGCTATAGCATCTTGAGTCCATATTGGGGTCCCCCTATTTAGGGCAACTACCATATATTAAAGCCGACTCCACGTTGGCCAGAATCCCTTCTAACAGTGCCTATCATTAACTGTAAGTTTGAAAAGCCATCAAAATTGTCTATTACGTCACTACAACGCCCGCCCACATAATCCCTTGAAGCCCAGTTAAAAAGAACCGAACATACTGGTGGGTAGTAGAGAACATGGGATTATAATCCCTATATAACAATATTCCCTTATTCCCTAATGATTACTCTCAGTAAGGCCTTTAGAACCCCTATAGAACCCTTTTTTTATAACCCTATATGCCCTGTACAACCCCGTATAAGCCCCATGGAAGCTAAGCCTACCTGCAAGCTGAGGCTCATCAATGGCGAAGTCCGTGCCAAGGCGGCAGAGATCGAGCTTGAAGCTGCGAAGTTGGTCAAGGCCACAAGTCCTACCGGTTCGCTTTGAAGTGCTTTTCGGGATATATGGGGATACAGAGGGATACATAGGGAAGTATAGGGATATATAGGGATGTGTAGGTAGTAGGGTCCATGTACCCTTGACCTTTCCGTTTTGGATTCGAAGTTAGGGCTTTGGATGTGCAGGCTTTTTTTGTGGATTGGAGCTTTTGGATTGAGTAGGGTTTATTGTTTCGGGTTTTCAGGCTTGCGGGGCTTCGTGTTCAACAGGAAGCTTTTCCAAGGTTCAGAGTTTCAACATTAGGTATCGCTCTTCTACTGTGAGGGTCAGGAGAGTTAGGACTTGGGACCAACAAATAGGGTTTAGGGTTTAGGGTTCAGCCATTAGGGTAGTTCCCAAAATTAGGGTCCCATTTAGGTACCCTAAATATTAGGTGCCGTAGCCAAAAGGGGCGAGAACAACCCCATTGTATGGAAGTCGCGGTGTCTAGATGATGCCCTGTGCTTAGCCGATTTAATGTTCCAGGGCTGTGGCTCAGCAAGAAAGAGGGGTTTCCCAAAACTAGCGCTGTACAAAAAAGCTTTATAGTAGTCCCCATACTTGGGAGGTCACGGGGACTTAGTAAGTAGGTTAGTAATGGGGATAAATGGGCTTATTACTTGGGTTATGTGGGTTATTAACCTACTTACTAAGTCTCCCTGACCCTCCAAGTAATCGTTCGACAAAGCCCTCGTTCCTCGGGTATGTAGAGTACCCTTGTCTTGGGGAACTCCCATATGCCGGCAAACATTCGCTTATCCGAAAGTTACCCCTGGTTGGCAGGGAATAATTGGATGGAAAAAAAATGTAAACTACTGTACTGCCTGGGTATGTAAGGACTACTGTGAGGATGGATTCCTTCTTTCCTTGCTAAACGGAGATAAAACCTGAATGACCTGAGCCTGAGACGGATACCAAACCCTGGTTGCCAGCCCTGATGTATTGACTTTTGGGGTTTAGGGTTTAGGGTTGGGCCTATATGCTTACGGATATTCTAGTGTAGGATTCCTTGTATAATACAGGGATAGGGTACATCAAATAGATTTCAAAAGAATGTCGCCTACCTGAAGGTTCATAGGTAGTTATACATGGGCTTACAAATAGGACAAAAATGGTTAGCACGGAGAATCCGCGTAGGCTTACCTTACTGCTGGTTCGCACGCCATGAAGGAATGGATCCACATACTAGTCCAACCCGGGTTTAGGGTTTAAGGTTTAGGTGTAATGTTCCCTGATTATAGTTAGTCCCTTTCCCCAAATTATGTCATTCTATTCTTGCCACCAGCAAGTTACGTAAAGCCGTCTAAAGAGCCGGAATGCGGCGTACGTCTTCCTTTTCGTGGGTTATACAGGGTTTCCCAAAGTTTGGGGGGTACCATCTGGAGGGTTCCACTAATAAGGATTATAGTATTTGAGGGTCTACGTTGGGTCCCCCCATTTTGGGAAACTAGCATATGATTTTGTGGAGTACAGACGGCGGACCTGCTAGAAGAAGTTATTTGTGAGTAAGGTTTGTGTTCATTGGGCTTGTGGTTTAGGGTTTAGGGTTTAGGAATTGCATGTAGAGCCTTTCATCTTGGGACTTCTAAAGAAACTTCTGCATAGATTGCCAGCACATGGTATTGTCCAACAAAAGGCGCTGAGAATTCGGAGACCAACTTCAGGAAGCTCCATAGAACTCCCCCAACCCCAGCCGAGCAGAAAACAGAGCCCGATGTAAAGTTTAGGGCTTCGGGTTCGAGGTTTAGGGTTTGGGGTTTACGATTTAGGGCTTGGGGTCTAGATTTTCTTTTAGGCAGCATTTCGGGGAGCTGACCATGAGTACTGGATACAACTTAGTTCTTTGCTACAAATATAGTCCCCCTTTAGATAGAATATGGCTTTGGATGTATTAAAATGAGATCCCGATATTATATCTACTTAAGGGGGACTATAATATACACTCTAAAAGATCCTAAATCCTATATAACCCATTATACTAGCTTCCATTTTCCCATATATTAAGTCTAATATACCTCCAATATAACCCATATATTCTATCTACTTAAGGGGACTATAATCTTGGACTTCTAAACCATCCAAAAGGATGCTAATAGCCCAATGTACCAGGACTTTCCCTGTACCTTTGAGTAGGGGTATATGATCCCTTAAACTGGGTACTTAGGGTATATGGAGGATGGATGGATGGTCTTGGTAGGTAGTATTTTCGACTTTGGGGCTCAATGTAGGCATTTTTTGTATACTCGGATCTCTCGGGCATAGTAAAAAGAAACCTACACTGGACCTCAAATGATATTGGTAATTACTAACATGTCTGCATGGCATCTTTCCTTGTCATGTTCCATCTTTTTTTCCAGCCGATATTCCATTTTCGCCGTAATATCCCGAAGCCATAGATAGCCTTATGTAATCCCTTAACTTCCCTTTAGGCCCGTACCTTAACGGCATCCTTGGTGAGGTAACTTTGAAGGTTGGTTTGGGAGGTTTAGGGTTTAGGGCCGTGAGTTTCCAAACCTCGCACCCGGTTTGGAATGGAAACTGGAGTCGAAATCCTAAATGCTGCCTGCAGATCCAGCTGGCTACTGTAATATCAACTGTATATACGAGATTCCCACAAGTGTGTACACCATTTCGGACAAACGATGATCTTCAGGTAGACGGTTAACGGTTAGCCCAAGGCTCCCAATCCAAGTCTATCCTCCTAAGTTTGGAACTACGGGCTCCTGGTATGGGCCCCTTCCTTTATCCGAGGTCCTGACATACCCATCATATACCCTATAAGACCTTTGAGACCCAATCAAGAACCTTAAACCCTAAACCTAAGACCTTTAAACCCAATCACCCAATCAAGGGCCCATAGTCAGGACCAGGAATCAGGTAGGGGCCCATCTTAGGGGCCCGTGGTTAGGATATGAGCTCTAATTAGTCTAAACTCCTAGTATCCCCCTTAATAACCCCTATAAATAGTACCCTATCATCCATTAAAAAACCACTTAAAGAATTTTTCAACCTTTCTAAACCCCAAACCCTGAAACGCAAAGAGCCCAAACGCGAACGAACAACCTGCTCCGCAGCGCATGATTGTTCATTAACCCAGACCAGTGATAAAAAAACCCTCCCCTTGATAGGGATTATAATAGGGATCCAACTATTTAGGCCCTTAAAAAGAGAGGTTTATTAATCATGGGTCCCAAAACCCTAGATAGTAGTTTCCATTTTCTTTTCCGTTATCCCTATATAGCCCCAATATAACCCCTATATCCCCCTTGATCCCCCTTAAAAGGACGGGCTTTATTAATCATGGGTCTACATCAATCACCTCCTTCCTTTCCCGATTCCAAAGCCATTAAATGCTCCGCCTCATGGGTTTTGTAAAAGAGTTGGTGGGGAGTGCTGTTCATTTAGGGTTTAGGGTTTAGGGTTTAGGGATGGGAGTGGCTCTTTCAGTTTTGGCTCGCCTGTGACGTGACAGGCCGGGGGGGGGCATCATGTCGATCACACTCCATGTGAGCCTGCTGAGTGGCAGGAGTGTTTCTCTTGATGCTGGGCTAGATACTGATGAGAGCTTCAAGCAACATGCATTGCGCGCTCTGTCAGTGGCCAAGGGCAGACTCGTTCACTCTTGTGGGTTAGTGTTGGATGGAGCAAGGAGCATCCGAGAATGTGGATTGCAGAATGATGATGCCCTAAACCTGCAAATGCAGCCAGTGATTATGGTGGCTAACCGAGATTCACCTGGTTTCATGCCACGCGCAGCATTTGCTGCAATCCTTGGCGATGGATCTGTGGCGACCTGAGGCCCTTTTAAGTTCAACGCGCACAGCAGTTCTGCGCGACATCAGCTGAAGAATGTGCAGCAGATACGAGCCAATTCTCTCGCTTTTGCTGCCATCCTTGACGATGGCTCCGTGGTGACCTGGGGCCATGCTGAGTCTGGTGGCCACAGCAGTGCCGTGCAAGATCACTTGAAGAATGTGCAGCAGATTCAAGCCTCGACTGGAGCTTTTGGCGCCATCCTTGGCGATGGTTCCGTGGTGACCTGGGGTGATGCTGACTTTGGTGGCGACAGCCATGCTGTGCAAGATCACTTGAAGAATGTGCAGCAGATTCAAGCCTCTCAACGTGCTTTTGCAGCCATTCTTGGCAACGGTTCCGGGGTGACCTGGGGCCGTTCTGATTACGGTGGTGACAGCAGTGCTGTGCAAGATCAATTGAAGAATGTGCAGCAGATTCAAGCCTCGGCTTGAGCTTTTGGCGCCATCCTTGGCGATAGTTCCGTGGTGACCTGGGGCTGTGCTGACTGTGGTGGCAACAGCGATGCTGTGCAAGATTAATTGCAGTTCTAGAGCCCAGGTGTCTTGCAACGACTTGCAGATGTGGTGGCCTGCGGGCTGAAAATGCTGTCAAATCTTGTCTAGAAGGTCGTGCTTCTAGTGTAGGGGCATGAATAATCACCAACAGTTTGTTCCCGGATTCCTTGTATAACTCTAGTGTAGGGTACCTCAAACAACAAGTTGATATCGGAAGTAACTTAATGCGTTAACTTCCTATATAAACCCAGTTTTCACTTCATTGTCCATTTTCCCTTCCATGTGATCGTCCATGCTTGGAAATGATGTAGGCTGCTACGTTAATGTTTTTGCTTCTGCTCACAGCCCCGCAATCCGTTTTGGGTTGAAGGTTTAGGGTTTTGTTGTCCTTTCATGCGGGGTTTCTCAAAAGGGATACTTTTTGGGGGGTCCCAATAAGAAGGATTCTAGCATTTGAGGGTCTATATTGGGCTCCCCCCATTTTGGGAAACCACCGTGTGTCGGCAGTCACCTTTCGTAAGTGAATAGTTGAACTTGGGCCGTTCCCCTTCCCAGTATCTGTCCTGAACAGAGGGGCTTCATGAAGGGGCCCTAAACCCTAAACCCTAAACCCAAAACCCAGACCCTAAAGGGGAAGGACTTCGCCTTCGGTTCAGGGTTTAGGATTCAGGATTGCTTCAATCCTGGTATAGGTCCCATACCCCATGAACTCTACACCCTAAACCCTAAATAGTAGTTTCCATTCACTATTCCCTATATAACCCCTATCCCTATATAACCCCCATAGAATCTCCTATATAACGCCAGCTGCAACCTCCAACATGATACTGACAGCCGCGCTGCTTCGGCTTTGGGGTCAAGGGTTTGAGGTGTAGTGTCGCTAAGCGCAAAAAAAAAACAAGCATTTCGCTGGTTTACGGTCCCTATGCATCTCTAGAGCTCCTACGGGCCCTAACCGCTTCAGACCCACTTTAAACACCCACGCCAATCTCTAATATCAAAGGCATCAGTCCTTACCCTGTAACTCCATTCGCCTCCTTGGGATTTAGGGTTTAGGTAGTTAGCACCATCGCCGCCTCGAAGCTCTCAACTCCATGTACCCTATATCCTGGCTATCGTTATATATATATATACATATACACATACATGCGCATCTTCCTGTTTATATTCTTCCCCTTCAAGGTGTAACTCCTGCTGTCAGGTTTGGGAGGCTTCGTTGGAAGGTGTGTCCGAGGAACCGGGCTGCTTATGGGCTTAGGGTTTAAGGGTTTAAGGGTTTAGGGTTTAGGGTTAGGTTTAAGGGTTTAGGGTTTAGGGGTTTAGGGCTTCGGCTCATCAAGTAACTAACGGGGGTGTAGTAGGGAATAAGGGAATTTATAGGGATGAAATGGGGAATGCTTTAGATTCCTTATTCCCCACAAACCACCAGTAAGGTACGGCTTCTAAGGTTTTAGGGTTTAGCTTAGGATTGAGAGTCCAGCGTTTGGGGCAACTTCAATTTTCAAGCAGGGCTAAAAAGTGATCAGGAGGATTCTTGTGGTCTTTCTTTGGGCTACATGAGGAAGTTTTCGAAGCTTCTCCACATATTCCCTAGGCCTTGAGTCGACTTCTATATTCTCTTGTTAACCCAATATGTTCCGGGGGTCCGTAGGCAAAGGTCTCTAACATTGCCCGTCTTAGAGAAACTGGTATACCCTGCATAGCTGCACGTGCAAGGTGATGGACGCTGAACCCCTAGCCCCTGAAGAAGCCAGCATCTGTGTCTGGGTCAGTATCAACTTTACGAGAAAAAAAAAGAAGGTGCACTTTTTGTGGGCTGCTTATTCTTGCAACTTGAGTTCACGTTTCACGGGGACTCTGTGAAAATCTGCAGTCTTAAGAATGCCTTCGGGCACTGGAAACTACCCCGAAACCTCAAACCCCAAACTCTACACCTTAAGCCTCATCTCGAAACCCTAAAACTTAAACCCTAGCTTGGGCCTCCGCCCAGTAAGAGTGGTATAATGGCGGTATATATGGACGAATGTACATACCAGCATCACTATCAGGTGGGGTGGCCAACCGAACCGTAAACCCCTAAGCCCTGATACCTTCAACAGGAGGAGTATAAATCCCTTAACCCTTAACCCCAAACCCTAAACCTTAAGCCCTAAACCCTGGACCCTTAACCCTAAGCCTCAAGCCCTAAGCCCTAAACCCTGAACCCTAGACCTTAAGCCCTAAACCCTAAACCCCAGACCTTAAGCCCTAAACCCTAAATCTTCAG
>CAJNIZ010002524.1:4885-21012 GCA_905231905.1 Symbiodinium pilosum
GGTTTAAGGATTTAGGGTTTAGGACTTAGGGTTTAGGGCTTTAGGGTTTAGGGCTTTAGGGCTTTAGGGTTTCGGGTTTAGGGTCTTCTTACCTTGGGCTATCCAACCCTAAACCTCTACCCGTTGAAACATCCCGGGCTATCCCGATGTTAACTTATAGATCCCGATATGGCGCCGTGAATTCTGGTGTTGGCCTTCCCTACCTGGCCCTCAACCCGACAGGCCAGGGTTTAGGGTTTAGGGTTTAGGGTGCTGTTTGATATAATCTTCCATGCTCTCTTCCATGTGATTCTCCAGTACTCTATTAAGTAGGCCCGCAAATCTTAAACCCCTCAATGTCCTTACACGTAATTATATAGATCCATATGACCCTTTGGATCCCTACCCTAAGCCCCTAACTTGACCACCAAAATCCTAAATCCCAACCCGTATAAGGGATCTTAGTTATCCCAACCCCTGAAGTAAGGAGCCTATGACAATCATATGACCAGAGTAGGGCTCTTGTTTTACAGGTTGGGGTAACTAAAGCTCTCTGGTTAAAACTCCTCAACCCTCACCCCAAACCCCTAAGTAGCCTCCAGGTCTTCGCATTCGTTCTCCACCACGGAGAAGCGGTTGGAGACCTAACCACGGTGGGTTCAGGGCCTAGGGTACAGGAGTTTGGGGTTTATGGTGTCCGGTTCGCGTTTTAGGAGGGTTTTGGGGTGTACGGTTTGCCAATACATACACTCACCAATATTGCTAAAGAACCTCAAATACTTACACCCAACAATTACACGTGACAAAAGCCTGACCTTGGAGGGCTTAGGCTCAAGGGCGCAGTGTCTGGTGTAGAGTTTCCTAAACCCTAGACCCTAAAACCTCAGCCCAGCCAGTATTCAGTCCAGCAAGTTGGATTCTCAGGATTACTTGGACGAGCAGAGGCTGTGCTTATGGGTGCCAGCGAACACCTGTGCATTTTCAGACTAGGGAGTCTGCTCAGTTCTTTGGAGGCATCTTTCAACTTGTTAGACTCGTAGATATTGTAGGCCTCAACAGGCTCAATGTCAGGATGCTGCTTTGGGAGGCTTAATTTGTTGCTGACCTGGCAGCTTTCTGAATAGAAGCTAGGCCACTCCACAAATCTGGCATCCTGCAAGGTGCAACTGAGGCCTCCACAGCGACTCGGTCGCTTTGCCGGATGCTGTGTTTCTCGGGACCCAGATTTTCGCTTGATCGCAGAAATCTACGTCCACCTTCATGATGCCCGACACCGGCTCCTCTGCCAAGCTGGAATACCGCATCGGGGTAAGGTGGTAATCTCTGACCATTGCTATGAGCTGGCCGTTTCTAGCGCAAGAGCTGGTCTTTCTCGTCATTCAATGACTTTTTATAGTCACCCAAATTCAAAAAATGTGGCAGAACCTAAGATATTGGGAATCCACAATACCGAAGTCTCAAGCACACAAGCATGTTTGTACACCATCAACTGTGAGCGAATACTACGGGGGGGGGAACTTACAAACAAACTTAAGCTGCACGTGCTTGAACGTTCAAGCAACTTTGAAATTGCCGATAGCCTTCTTATCATCGCCCCTAAGTGTGCCCATATGTCTTGCCAGAAGCAAAGTTACAGCCCCGTCAATGACGAGACCCGTACCTCTACTGGGTCTTAAGCCCTAACCCCTAAGACCTGAATCCTTCACCTTAACCCTTAACCCCTAAAACCCTAAACCCCTAAACCCGTAAAAACCCTAAACCCCAAATCTTCAAGCCAGGGGGCTCCCATGTGGCAGCTTAGATTTGTAATCACGCGAAAATGTTCTTCAATGGTTTGGGGTTTTGGAGGGGTGGCTCTGTGGGGTTCCCTACATGTTGTAGTCCCGCGCTTCTGACGTTTACGTGTCTGTTTAGGGGCCCAAAAGAGCAAAATCTGAAAAACAAGACTATCACCTACATCATCGTAACATGGATTTTTCTGAATCCCTAAACCCTAAACCCATAAACCCTAAACCCATAAACCCTGAACCTGTAAACTAAACCCTAAACCCATAAACCCTAAACCTGTAAACTAGACCCTAGACCCATTAACCCTAAACCCTACACCCTAAGGTTTTTACGCCGACTGTACTTTTGACGAAGGCCTCTCTGGCCGAAAAGCATGGCAGAAAGGATGACGGGACATGCTTCAAGACTAGCCTGGGTTTAGGGCTTAGGGTTTAGGGCTTAGGGTTCAAGGTTTAGGGTAGGATTGGGTTTTATGTAGATCCCTGATTACTAAACCCGCTCCTGTTAACGGCCTGAATATTAGGATCCCTTTTAATTACTATAATCCCTATTAAGGGAGGGGGTTTGTTAACCGTGGGTCTACATTAGCCTAGGATTGAAAGGTTTGGGGCTTAGGGTTCAGGTTCAGGGTTTAGGCCCTAAACCCTACACCCAAAATCTCTCAACACATATCCATGGTAACTGAATACCTTACGAGCCCGTGACCCCAATCCCAGCTTAAAGGTGAAATTTGATTTAGCTTCAGAATATCACGACGGTGACATTGTACAATGCTAGCCCGATGGTACAAACTTTCTTCGATTCTTCGACTCTGCAACTAGACACTGTTGTCACTGTAGGGCAGAAATTTACCACAGGACCCGCATTGAATTTCCCTGGCAAGGGGTCGCTAGGCGTATCAACGTACGGATATGTTTCACGCATGGTCTCTATCAAATCCCTGTTTGCTGCGAGACACCGCAACCCTAAGGGTCCAAGGATCCAGTTAACAGGCTCTTCAGGCCCAAATACTGTAATGTGAATGGTATTTTGGCCCTAAAGCCCTATTCTTTGGGTCCTATATACCCCTATAGAGTCCCCGTATATCCCTATACATCCCCCTATAACCCCTTTTAAAGGGACCCTACTACTTGGGTCTTTGGACCCTTAGGGCAACAAAGCATGATTGTCAAAACCCTAAGCCCTAAACCCTGTCTTGTAGCAGCTGAGGCACCTCGGTGCAGGCATTGTCACCCTGGTCGTTGACGAAGAACCTCACTTCCAGCTAAGGGTCCAAGGGCCCAAAAAATATGGGGTTTATAGAGCTTTATATATATATATATACAGGGCTTATAGGGATTATATTGGGCTTAGAGGGTTTGTACAACCCTAAGGGTCCAAGGACTCAGATAATAGGGTTTGAGGGCCCAAATACTACAATATGAGCGGCTTTTTGGGACCCTCTTATTTGGGTCCTTGGACCCTTAGGCTTCTAGCTGATTCGCAGTACTCCGATTCTTTTTTGCGGAGCTGGAGTGGAAACGATAGGCCAAACCTGGAGCTCATGTTAGGAACCTCTTTTTAAACAGATGTCTGCGTGCTATGAAGTCTCTGCGGCTCTGGAGCTTAGTAAAAACTGTGCAAAAATGTAAGGCCTAGGATGGTTTAGGGTTTAAAAATGTCAAGTTTAGACATGGGGGCAATGCCTGAACGGAAGGGGGCCTATGCTTTGCCCTTTGTCATGCTGCTTAAGGCTTATCCGTGGCATCTCCCGACAGTTCCACCCTGTTCACCTGTGCCTTTTTTTCACGCAGGGGCTTGAGATGAGGCGTAGGTGTGCTGGCGCTGAGGCTTCAGGGTTTAGGGTTTATGGTTTAGGGATTTAGGGTTTAGGGATTTAGGGTTTAGGGCTTAGCAGGCCTTATTGGATGATCTTCTGACATAATAAGTACGTTTACTTACCATCCCCAATAGCCCCTATTACAAGGCCCATAACCCTTGTCACCAACTAGACTTACCAAGTCAAGAGATGCTCCAAGTACCCTAAACCCTAAAGCCTAGGCCCTGAATCCTAATCCCTAAACCCTAAACCCTAAAGCCTAGACCCTAAACCCTAATCCCTAATCTCGAACAAGGCAACGCTACAACGGTCTGCCTGGTCTGCAACCGCAGCTAAGCCTAAAGCCTCCATACTCAACCCTTTTTTTAGGTATCTAGCTTTGTATATACAAGATATAACATGAAGTTAAGTATCCTAAGAAGGGGTAGGTTATAGAGGTCAAGGTAAGCTTAAAGATCAAGCTCCCAATTTCTGTTGCTGGGCTGCATGGGCATCGTGATTTCCAAAAAAAAACGAACGTGATGCCATTCGTCAAGGGAATATGCAAGCAATCCGGGACCATAATATTGGCATGTATTTAAGCCCCTTCAGCACTTGGGGCCCTCAAGAAATGGTTTGGTCATGTTTGAGCCATGTCAGACAAGGCTTTTGGGTGGTAAAGCTTGCCTATGCTATGCGGTGAGCAAGTACAGCATGACACAAACCTCTGCAATGGAGACGCCGGTGCCTGAACAGTGAACAGCTTTGCCCAAAGTACCTTCATGTGAGATTATGTTGTCTCAACTTGTGAACCGTTTAAACACCAAACCCAAGTTTGCAACTAGCCCCACCGCAGCCGCCCCTTATCCCTAAACCCTCACCAACACACCCCTACTGCAGGCAAAGGAGCTGTGCGGCAGGTAAGATCGTGTTCTCAAAGTTTGTCGCCTCAGAGGCACGGAGGATGCGGCTGCGGTTCATATGCAAAGTGTTCTCGAAGTCGTAGTCCCTGTCCGAGAGTCTCCTAATTACCTATACTGTTGCACTCACTTCGGCGGCCAAGAGACTCTGTTTAATGAGTCTCATTTCACGGCTCTCTTTAATGTGTTTTGTTTCTGGGCCCCTAACCAGATGCAGACCAGCCCCTTTAAAGTCATCACCCGGGCCCTCCGTGGGAACCGTATTGAGGACGCCTATCTTCAGTTTTCTGAACACTCTATGGTACGGGGGCGGGGGGGGTCGCGTGTAGATATTTAAGAGACTGTCTCATTGTAGGGAGTACTCATGGACTCATTGACCCACACAATGCTACTAATCCCTAGCCGAGAAGCCGTACTTTACACCATATCCGAAAGACCCTTTGAGGTTTATGCCCTAAATCATAGGGGCAAATTTAAACTGGGACCCAAAAAGGGACCATAGTCTTGACAGCATACCATGTGTGGAGTCTGAAAGCTATTCTGGTGTTGCTCCTACTCCTTGTGATGAACGCCTGCCTTGTTCTGCGTTCTCCTGCACTGGCTGCTGCCACTACTCCGCCTTCGCCCAGCCACGACCCACCGAATCGTGTTTATAGGACCAGACACACCGCATTGCGCCTAAACTCTGAACCCCTACCCCCTACACCTGAAATCCTGTAAACCCTGACACCCGAACGTTGAACCCTAAACAAAGCCCTCATCCCTAAACACTCCACCTTAAACAGTTATAACTAAAGCCCTAAACCCTTAACCCCAAAAACCCACAACCTCAAACCCTAAAGACCCACGACTGGAGAAGAACAAAAAAGGGCGAGCCCCTTGAATCTGGGCCGATGGCTCGCTGGTGAAGCATGTCGCGACTCAGGTCTTCAGCCTCAGGTTTAGGGTTTAGGCTTAGGGTTCAGGGCGTAGGGTTCAAGGTTTAGGGTTTACGAGTTACTCCAATAAGGAAGAATCATCTGATGTACAAGACAATTGAAAATGAAATAGAGCTGGGTTTATACGGTGGTTTCCTAAGGATTGGGGTTTAGGGTACAGGGTTTAGCTAGGGTTTGGAGTGTGATGGGGTTCTTGGTTTAGTGGTCCAGCGTGTAGGGCTTAGGCTGCAGGGTTACTGGTTCAGGGTTCAGTGGTTACAAGGCTCAGTGTTCGGGCTTCATAAGGATTAACTTCAGCCCTAAACCCTAAACCCTCGGCTGAAGGTTAAAGTTTACATCTGTGTTCCTTGGGCCAAAAAAAAGGTTGGCATGGGTACTGCTGGCAGACCTTGAAGACAAAATACGCTTTTGTCCCGTAACCCGGCGTAACCCTAAAACAACTATTAACATATCACTGAAAAACCTGAAAATCCTTTAATGCGAAACTAGGGTTCGGGCCTGAGGGCTGAGGGTTTGAGGCTTAAGTCCTAAGGTTTGAGCAGTCGGGCTTAGGCTAGGACGTTTGGGGTTTCTTGCCTCTTAAATTCGAAGGGCTCCCCATGGATCAGGTACCTTCCTCGTCAAGCAGATAGGATGCAGCAGCGCACCAATCAGCGAAACTAGGTATCCGCGATTGACAAGTTCTGCATGATATGGCCACGGCCAACCTTCAGCTGCGGCGAATCTGTGATAAATCCTGCAGCGACGCGCCAATCAGTGACGCTCGGTACCCGCAATCCCGCAATTGGCAAACTCTGCAAACACAATCGTCTCTGGAAAGCCTCACAAGGAATCGTGGGTACATTCGAGGATGACATCATGTGAAGCCTCCTATCTTCAGCTCTTGCGAATGTACGACTCACCTTGAAGATTACTCTCTCATATTATTGCCCTTGTTTGTCCTTTCCTGTTAGCCCTATATTCAAAAGCTCCCTACGGATCAGGGTATCTTCCTCAGGATGCAGCAGCGCACCAATCAGTGGCCCAAGACCCCTGTAGCTACAAAAATACGTACCATAGAGAAGGCGTGAGGTATAAAGGTCTAGATATGGCACTACGAATCAATAAAGGATTTCGAGGCCCGGGTCCTTCGGACACGTGCGCTTGCTGTAGGACTTTTTTCTTGTTCCGGACAACATGCAAATGTGATGTGCCCATGGTCAATTGTTCGGAACAACATCTCCAACGTTATTGGCATTCATTGCATTGCAACTGACAGATTCCCGATTAGAAGCAATGCCTACCTTGGGTCGGGAAGTCTGAACCCTAAGCCCTGGCTCCTAAATCCCGGAGCCTAGACGCCACCCCAAACCACATTCCCTCACTTCAAAAATGTATCCATTAACTTGGAACCCTAAAACTTACAAACCTACACCGTAGAGAGCTGAGGCATGCTCCATGTCTGTGCGAACTCCATGTTGGAACAGCGTTGCATACCTGAGCCCTAGACCCTAGACCCTAAACCCCAAAACCCCAAAACCCCCAAACCCTAAACCAATGCATACCTGAGCAGTGATTGCGCTTTGCTTCTGGGATGATGAGTTTGGATCCAAGCGTTCAGGTTCCGGGTCTAGGGTTTTGTGTATAGGGATAACGATTATAGTCCTTTAGGGATTAGGGTTTAGGGTTTAAGGATTAGGGTTTAAGGTCCCCCTTAGGCAGATAGAATATGACTTTGGGTACCTTTTAATATAAGATCCCCACATACCTCATATGCTATCGACTTAATAAGGGGAACTAATTATACAACTTCGGGGCCAACATGCGATGGGTTATAGCTGGCTTGGGGCAGAAGGAGGCACATGGCGAAGCATAGGACCTAGGACAGTCCTTATTATAGAGGCTCCCCAAACAGGCCCCGATTCCCATATGCCACTGTATAAGCTCAGAATCCATTCAGTTCCCGTAACCCTAAACCGTAATCCCTAAACCCTGAACCCATTTGATGCCCCGTTACTGGGATTTATATCCCTAAACCCTAACCCTAAGGGTCCAAGGACCCAAATAATAGGGTTTTAGGGCCCAAAGACTATACTATTAATGGTATTTGGGCCCTGAAGCCCCATTATTTGGGTCCTTGGGCCCTTAGGCTAAACCAATTGAGGAGCTGGGGATGGCGCAGGGTTTCAGACCGTTTGGTTTGAGATTTTGGGACTCATAGTATTTCAGGGCTGAGGGTGTGAGGTTTAGATTTTGGGACTTGTAGCATTTAAGGCTTAGGATTTAGGTTGTGAGGTTGAGATTTTGGGACTTATAGTATTTGAGATTCGGGGTTGAAGGTGTGAGGTTTAGGATTCAGTGGCTTAGGATCTAAGGGTTTGCCTCTGGGGGGTTAGTAACAGTTAGGGATCCCTTTCAGGATCCCTTCGTCAAAACATGGGGGGCATTAGGGAGTGGGCGAATCCCTTGCAATTAAAGGAGGCCCCCGGGTTCAAAGAACATAATTCAGGTTGATTCAGGCCATTCGGCACGTTTGAAAGCAGTGAAATGCACTAACGGTTACTAGCGCCACACACTTATAGCCCCCCCTAAGTAGATAGAATATGGGATATATGGGGATCTTATTATTCGACAGGTCAGTTCGACATAAGGGGGACTATAGATCACGCTAAACCCTAAGATTTAGATCACAGGAGTACACGCGCTCATCATGCCCAAGCTGAAGTGATGTCGCCCATCTGTGGCAGTCGTTCGCTTTGCACCCTCGGGCGCGTAATGCCAAACGACATGGCCAAAAATGAGGTTCAGGGTTGAGGGTTTAGTTTAGGGCTTCGGTTTTAATGGTTTTCCCTAAGGGTCCGAGGACCCAAATAATAGGGTTTCAGGGCTTAAATACTATAATATTAATGGTATTTGGGCCCTAAAACCCTGTTATTTGGGCCCTTGGACCCTTAGGGTTTTAATAATCCTGAAAGACCCTCTCAGCCCACCCTAAACCCTAAACCCTAAACCGGGCACCGGTCGGAGCCACACTCTGCCAAGACCACAAGCATGGGACCGTCCGTCGTTGACTCAGCATCTTCAGACTCCTGCGAGCGGAGATCCTCGAGCTTCTTAGGGTTTAGGGTTTAGGGTTTAGGGCTTAGGGTTTAGGGTTTAGGGTTTAGGGTTTAGGGTGTAGGGTTTAGGGTTTAGGGTTACCCTAAGGCTCCAAATAGCCCAATGCAGGTCATATCTATAGACTTTGGGGCCCAATGTAGGTATTATTTATAGACATGGAGCCCTAGGGTGAGGGCTATGGAATCTCCCCAACACGTACTTTGCGGGTGCAGCTTTTCCACGCATCTTTACAGACTGCACAGCGTGCGCCTGGCAACGGATTGTAATATGCAGCTGTGGCGAGTTTGCAAATCCTGCTTGGATGTGGAGGTGTCCTTGAAATTTTCGACAGACTTGCCCCGCAACATTCCTGCTTCTCTTCTCGAATAGTGATGAGGATCTCTTCTAGCGCACCACATAATCACCCCAAAGGCCTAAACCCTAAGCTCCAAACCATAAGCTCTAGACCCTATAGAGCCCCCAACCCTACACCCCATGTCCGTGTATATATATATATATATATTTATTTATTTATATAAATAATGTAATCCCTATATCACTCCCGTATAGTAGTTTCCATGTTCTTTTCCATTATCCCACACCTATAGCCCCCAACCCTTCGGAACCAGGGTTCCCAGGTCTGTCCCCTGGGTTTAGGGCTTAGTGTTTAAGGTATGTTGAAAATCTCCATATGCCAGATTGATAGATGACGAGAATACGTTTATTCCCCCACTGCGGCCGTTGGACAGGATCAACTTACTGCTGGTTAGTAGGGGAAAAGGGACTACATATAGACATGCGTATGTATATTGGTACTGTACATACATACAGGGCTTCGAGTAGGGAATAAGGGAATAAATCATTTAGGGATTAAATTGACTTCTTTCCTGGCAACCACCAGGAAGTCAAGGTCAACGTTTTCATACGAGCCACGTCATCTGAGTTTTGAATGCTCTCTTGACTTAGCAAGTCCACTCGGCAGCAAGGGGTACGGAACCTCTGCTAGGGAGTATTGCAGATAGTAGGTAGACTCGTTGAGTCAACATAGCATCCAAGTAGGTTTATGGTAGCCGTCAGCCTTCTGCACGTGCTGTAATGATCGTGATGATCTGAGGTTTTCAGTTTGTCTGAAGTAATCATGGTGAGGTTTACCCTATACCAGAATCTGGAAGCAGTATTGGTAATCATGCAAGTAATTTGGCTGCGGTGGAATACAGAACCGCCAAACGGCAAACCACCTCACCGTCAATGTACCACGCAACATCCAGAATGACCATACCGCGCTGAAAGACATGCAAAATCTGAAGAGCCTAAACGTCCTATACCCGCAAGCGGCTCAGCATTTCAAACAAAAAAGCGTCAGTGGGCACCGGCCGAAACCTGCGATACTACTGTTGATGAATACATTCCCGCATGATGCCAGTGCAGTCTACTCTGACAATGTAACGCTCTGTGCCAAGGGCCATGCATGATTTCGTACATTAGCGGCGTTTCAAAGTAGCTGAATCCACAACTGCTTGCTCTGCCCGGCAACTTTCTACTAGCGGTACTCATAAACCGTTAACCCCTAGCGGGGATGTCTCTTGATGGGACGTTGACACAGACAAAACTGGGCACGCAGACAAACAAGAGACCTTTGGGGGCTCCATTCTTTTGGAAATCACTAATTCCAGGACGGGCGCATCTCTTCCACAGAAGTCTTCAATATCTCGAGATCTGTCAAAGCTGCCTCGACCCGCCTCAGTTCAACACAGCGACCATGCTGTCTACAAAGTGGTTAGAGTTTAAGGTTTGGGGGATGTTGTCTTTCATGTCATATGGCTTCAAAGATCTAAACTCTAAGCTTTTTACTATTTACATCCCCATACAACCCCTCTTAGGTTCCCGCCCGTTGAGCCTTGGTTAGCCCTACTTATCCCACAAGAACCTTAATTATAGGGGAAAGCCTTAGATCTCAGTGCGACGGCTTAGTTAGTAAGCTTCACAAGCCCCTCTGATCCCCTACCCCTTTCCTGGGCATCTAAACCCTGAACCCCAAAGCCTAAAGCCTAAACCCTAAACCCTGAAGTCTGGCAAGAACGGCTACTCTGAGCTACTTCGGTGCCTAGGGTTAATAACACCACCGCAGCCCATAAATATGGTACTGCTCATCACACTTGAAGACAAGGGCCGAGAAGCCCCCGTGAAATAGGGTGCTGGTCTGATTGTTTCATTGTGACGTGTATGTAATACAGGTTATCTGTGCGTGAAATGCGTAGCTGTTCAGGGTCCTATGCCATCCACCTGTCAGGTTGTATTTCTGATCACTATAGGGGCCTAAATAATTACCAGTATTATTTTGAGGTCCATTTGAGGTACCATCAACTGTAATTATACCACAATATTGGTAATGGTGTAGGCCCGGATATTATGCGGCGGTGTTCGACAATGATGAGATTCGATGTAGCAGGCCGATGTGCTGACTATCGGTCATGCCCCACATGCTGCATGACATGACTCTACTCTGGGTTGCTGCTAAGGAACTTGATCACAAAGTTACTATATTGGGGAAGCCCCATTATTTATCATATCTACCCATTATGGTAACTTAAGTTAAGTTTCTTAACAGCAACCCAGTACTAGGAAGCCAGAAGTCAAAAAAGGTGTGAGGTACGTAAAGTCATTACCTGGACCCCCAAAGTATGTAGAATAATGGCCTTTTGGGCTATATTTAGTGGTTTTGGGCCATTATTTTACCTACGATGGGGGTTTAGGTAGTATCGACTCTATGTCGGGCGAACTTAGGCGACAGGCCATGTACAGTCCATAGTCGCATAGATGCTAGCCAAAAAACTGACATCTACTCAAGTAATCGCTAAACCCTCAAGCCTTGTTCCTTAAGACTCTGTATTCCCCCAGTTTCGATGTCATGTTCCATGTTTTTTTCCGTTTGATTCTCCATTATAAGGGGATAATTTAGCTCAGTGGATAAGGGGGATAATTATAGGGGGATAATTTAGCTCCTAAACCTGAAGCCCTAAAACCCAGAAAGTACCAGCCAAGGTCAGGGAATCTTGGGGGTGGGGACGGGGTGTCAAAAACTTGGGGATCTCTGTTCCGGAGTCGCTATTACAACATGGGTTATAGTCTAAAGTCCTAGCATGCCCCTTTTATCACCCCTAGAAAACTCCCTACATAATCCCTTATAGAACCACCCTTAAGGAGATTGGATTATGGCTCTTATATCAGCTATGAGATCTTGGGCATTACAAGGCAGACCCCTACTCTTTCGGAATACCACGTTGAGGGTATAGCAGTTGTTCTGCCTTCGGACAGGAGTCGAAACGAAAAGTCTCCTAATCCACGATGGCTCAACTCAAAAGCACGGATGTCCGCCACATCGCGGCCGGCGATCCCGGTTTTCTGCGACCACTCGGTGGCCTGTACACAACGGTGCAAAACGTGACACCCCTTTCCGACAGGTGTTTTGTCGTAGTGGAGGTGATCAGGAGCGAATGTCGAAGGAAGCACTGGTGCCGAACTCTGAATCGACGAACTCTGATTGGCTGTCCAGTGGGATTCTTGCAAGTCTGTGAAATGAGAAGTGTGCCGTCTCGCTTGCACGAATCAACAAGTAGTGCAATGTAGTCCTCACATGTCTACATATATAGATAGATAGATATGCCTTGCTGCAGTCAATGCGCGAATTCACAACAAAGCAGAATGGGCTTTAAATCTGTATAGCTGCGTGTAGACACCATCTCATGCAAAGCCGAACCCTAAATCCGACAAACCCCGAATCTATGCTTGGACCCGCGCACCCCCAGTAAGGGCCACGACCTCCTGTTTCTTGTCTGCAGGCTGTGTATAATATAAGCCGTTTGCAGGGTTAGACCCATGTAAATTCTGAACGCTAAAAACAAACCATGAATCCTAAACCCGAAGCCCTAAATCCAAAATTCTAAGCCCTAAATCCTAGACCTTAAATTCTGAACCCTTGTTTCCTAAACAAGCTGGGGCCGCAGCTTAAACGAGTGCACGTACCTTGCGGTTTAGGGTTTAGGGTTTAGGGTTCAGGGTGCCGTGGATTGACGATCCATACGCTTTCGGCTTAGGGCTTTTGGGTTTGGGGAGATAAGTGTAGTCCCTTAGACCATGAAAAAGTCATAATTCCTTAGGGATATACTATGCGCAACATACATTGAAAATAAAATTCGTCCCCCTGAAGTAGATAGAATATGGGGTATATGGGGATCTTATTATAATCTGCCAAAAGCCACATTCTATCTACTTAAGGGGGACTATACTTCCTAAGGAGACTACAGAGACGAGGTTCCCTCGGAAATTTCGGCTTGGGTCTATTGCACACTGGAAACACATGTTGAGAGATCCGAGACTACAGCCCATCTCAGCTCCCTAAATCCCAAAGCCTAATCTTAAATAACCCTAAACCCTAATAACCCTAAACCCTAATAACCCTAATCCCTAATGCCTGAACTATAGTCCCTATAAACCCTAAACCCCCTAAAATGGACCACAGATACAATAGGCCAGTAGGCCTCATTAAAGCCCTTTGAGGTGAGGGGGCAGAAAGGTGGAGTGCAGCATAGAATCCCCTTTAGGCGGTTTAGAGTTTAGGGTTTGGGTTTTAGGGTGTAGGATTTAGGGTTCTGGGATTTAGGCTCTAGGGTTTTGCTTGAAGATGCTGCTGCCCGCTGCTTTGTACACGCGAGAAGCCGCACACCTCACAAGTGTCGACATAGGTGTTAGCCTCTAAACCCCAAACCCTAATCCCTAACCCTAAACCCTAAACCCTAGCGGTCCAAAAAAAAGGCACAACTTCGCATTCCCTGAGGATTCTGACCTGACGCTGCAAACCCAGATGTGTTTTAGGGTTTAGAGTTTTATGGTTTAGGGTTTTGGGTTTAAGGATTTAGGGCTTGGGACTCTGCAGCCTTAATTGTTGGCGTCTCAGGTTGAGGGACTGACAAGACTTGGACTGTAGGACTCAGCCTTTTGTTGTAACGTGGGTATGCCAACCCTAAACCCTAAACAAACCCTAAACTGCTATACTCTGGCTTCCTAGCTTTCAATTGTTTCATGGGCCCCAAGCACCAGGGGTGCCTTCAAGGCCAAACCAGCCGTGAACCAAGTTCTTGGCGATTTGTAGGACTCAGGAATTGCTTACAACTGGGCTTCTACCGTAACAGAGAGAGAGAGAGAGAGAGAGAGAGAGATATATATATATACACATATAGTGTACCATCTAACAAATAGGTTTTTCAGACCGAGCATCTGTCCCCAGTATAAGTATTTACCAACATCCCCACAGACTGCGAAGCCCGTATAGACATATAGCACCTTTACAAGGACAGTAGTCTCTGTAGGGCTCTGGAGGGTCTGCTTTGGGATCGGCAGTACTGTAGGGCCTTGGAGGTATGTTATACATTGATATGAAGGCGGCATGGCAAAGATCAACCACACATGGCCATCGGATCAAAGTTACATGGACCCCTGCAAGGCCTTGTAAGGTCGAGCAAGTCCCGTGACAGCCCTCAAATCAGCGACTATACCGGTTCCATCATTATATTTCAACAAACATTGTACTTTGAATGGCTGCCCTCATATAACCCCCAAATTTCTGCCTACGAGGACCACGTCCTTTTCAGTGAACCTACGGGGGACCTCACATTATGTGTTTCAGACAGTTTGGGAACCCAGCTGGATTGATTTGTCCCTTTTGTTTGGGGTCTTGTGAGAGTCCTACCTGCTGGAGGTTCCCATGACTTTAGCTTCTTTAAGCCTTCACTACAAAACAAGTCTTTGTAAACCTGCAGGACATGGGGAGGTCAGAGTATGAGTTGCTCGAAAGATTTCTTCAGTCGTCTTAAAGGTCTTCAAAAACCCGGCAATCGCATCCCCAAACTGAAATATCCTTCAAAAAGCATTGGGACACTGCCCTAAACACTAAACCCTAAACCCTAGTCAATCCCATCCCCTCTAAACCCTAAACCTACTTATAGGCATGCCGTCATGTTCTCAAGAATCCCGATTACAAGCCAAGGCACTCGACCAGCTGATCCAAAGTCTTGGGCCTTTCCTGAAGCTTGTGATTGACCTGCAGGCTTTCAACCATTCAGCTTCTTCAGTGCTTATACACAGGCCCCCTACCCTAAACGCAAAAAGACACAACGACTCCTGCCAAAAAGCGCATGTGTTCTGGGCGCTGGATAGCTTCCCCTACCAGCAGGCCAACAACAAATGGAATCTCAGGGACTACGCGTTACACTGCGTACGCCGTGAACAGATAAACAAACAGGGGGGTCCTTGGGACTTGGCATTCACGGTTTGGGTGCCAAACCTTGCATCCGTGACCCGGATCCTGGCATATTCTGCCCTAAGGGTCCAAGGACCCAGATAATAGGGTTTTGGGGCCCAAATACCATTAATAGTATAGTATTTGGGCCCTGAAACCCTTTTATTTAGGTCCTTGGACCCTTATATCACATACCCCTATATATCCCCCTATAACCCCTTTAAAGGGACCCTATTATTTGGGTCCTTGGACCCTTAGGATCCTGCACAAACCCCCAAAATCCGTAACCTCCACACCTGAAACCTCACATGCTGACGCCCAAGGTTTACGGTTAATGGAAAATAAAATGGAAGCTAGTATAATGGGATCATATCGGGGTAATATGAGGATCATATTGGGGTAATGTTGGGATTGTATTGGGGTACTATTAGGATTATAGTGAGGTAATATTGGGATGATAATCCACAACCTCATATCCTCATGTCGCTAGCTGCCCGGACTTTACACCTACCGAGGGTTTAGGGTGTAGGGACTCTAAATCTCGAATTCAAAGCCCCAAGGCCAAAATCCTCACAATCCAGACTCTATGCGCGCTTATTTGGAAAGACTAGTGGTTATCTATGATGGGAACTAGAATGGAGCATAGGACGTGACCTTGTCGTAACTTGGGCGCCCTTGGGGGGTCTTCCCATACCTCATCTGAGCGAAGTCAGGGAGCTCTAGCCTTTTGAAACCCTGGCTTAGTGTTTAGGAGTTTAGGGTTTAGGAGCTTAGCACTTAGGCTTTAGGTTTACGAGCTTAGAGTTAAGGGTTTAGGCTATAGGGCAAAGCGCCCCCAAGATGTCTAATTCTGTCGCACAGAACCTTTTCGACCCCAAACCTGAAGCCTACATAAAGGGTTCAGGACTCAGGCATTGAGGTTAGAGTTTAGGGTGCTACACGGTTCAGAGTTTAAGATTTAGGGTTTAGGGTTCAGGGTTTTAGAGCTTAGGGCCTATTGTCATCCTAAAGTAGATAGAATCTGCCGATTTTTTAAAAAATCAGTATTTTCACAAACGGATAGATAGAATATTTGGGAGAAATTCATGGCCCCAGAAAGGAGCCCAAACCAACTCTCCAAATGGTCAGATTCCTATCAAAATTGATTGAAAATGATCAGGTTCCCTTTGAAATTGAATAGGAATGGTCAGATTCCATTTAAAATTGAATAGAAATGGAGATTCCCATCATAATTGAATAAGAATGGTCAGATTCCCCTTAAAATTGAATAGAAAGGGTCATATTCCTCATAAAATTGTATAGAAAAATGGTCAGATTTCCTTTAAACTTGA
>CAJNIZ010002525.1:0-15215 GCA_905231905.1 Symbiodinium pilosum
TCCGAAGCGATGGATGACCACTTAGTTTTAGGAAGATCTTTTGGGCGGAGGTCTCACTGAGAAATTGCTCGTGCATTATCTCCATTTCTGTCTTTGTTTCCGCGGGATATTGGGTCCCTGGACGTTCGGCGGGCGGTGGCGGGCTTTAATGCATGGTCTGGGGAGCTGACGTCGTGCGTCCTTGCTTCTTCTATGATAATATATGAATTTGGTTTATTTTCTTTCATCTACGTATCTTCTAAATGGCGGATACGAACTTTGACTTGATTCTTCGGCTGATAAGTCGATTAAAAAAAATATATTCGAAAATATTTAATACGAAAATACGATTTCTGAAATCATCAAGATTATTACGACGCAAAAAATTGGTATTAAATTGAATGAGAATAATATATGATAAGATAAAATCCGGAATTGCGAAGATATTCTATATGGGAACTTGATTCAAATAGAAACGCGATTCATTCCGGACGGGAACTTCCGAATTTATTTTAAAATCAAAATCATTTATAGATTAGATTCAATATCTAGGCTATTTTTGAGACGATCAAAGGCGTATCCAAAGATCATATATGAATTACGAATACTATTCTATATAAGAATTAGAATCTTATAAGAATATAGGAAATAATATTATGAGAGGAGATAATATCTAGAAGATAAAAATAGAAAATATTATTCGGAATCTTATTTAATATTAGAATCATATAATTATGATTGGATATTTCATATATCTATGAATTTTAATCAAATATTAGATTTCAATGATATCTTCTCATTGATAAAGATCTAGAATCAGCTTCAGACATCTATTTCTTTTGAAAATTAAAGAAATGAAATTATATTTCGATTTTAGATTTCTATTTCTAATATCATATATGATAAATAGAAATATGCTATAATTCAGAGCTGATAAAGAAGAATATAGATAGATTAATATTGAATATCAAATATCATTCATTTCCATCTCCCTCTCCAAAGATCTATATAAGAAGATCTTTCATCTCCAGAATTCTCAAATCTTGGGAATTCTAATTTTGAAGAAGACCTTGCTTAATATATATTTTGAATCTAATTGGGAATTGAATAGAAATTTTGCAAAATTGGAAGTTTCCAAATGAAGAATCAAGAATCCAGCTCCAAGTTCGTATCCGCCATTTGGAAGATTAGAATCATAGAATTCTAATTTTGGAGGCGAATTTGATTTATATATATTCCTTATAAAATCAATGAGGAAATAAAGAGAAATCTCGGAATCCTGGAATTCTCTAAATACGGAGATGATTTAATTTTCTAGAAATTCTTATAAAAAATTATTAGATAACAAAGATCAATCTTAGAATTCTAATCGGAGATTTTATTTAAAATCTATTATTAGCATATCTAATTTAAATTTAAAGAGAAATTATAGAATCCTAATATTCTATTTTTGCAGATGATTTTATCTTATATATATTCCTTTCCTCATCTAATTATAAATTAAAGAGAAATCTTGAAATCCTAGAATTCTGAATTTTAATATGATTTTTCATCTATATTAATATCTTTTCGAAGAAATCAAGAAAATTGATAATAATCTGATATCTCGGACATATAATTTGTAAGATGATTATTATATATAATTTATTTTTAAAATCTAATTCAGAGCTAGATAGAAATCCTAGATATCAATATTAAAACGACCTCATTTTCTATAAGATATTTTAGAATGACGGAATCAAAATAGATTCTAAAATTCTAATTTTAATTAGAAATATTAATTTGAATGGATTCTTTTTAAAATTCAATTAGAAATAAAGGGAAATGAGAATCTTCTGATTCTATATTTATAGATAATTTCATAGAATTTCTTATTAAATTCCAGATAGGAATTCAAGAGAATATTTAGAATCCTAGAATTCTATATATTTTTTCTTTTATATAAATTCTTCTCTCAATCCAAAAATAAGATAAAGAGATATCTTAGAATCCTGCAAATCTATATTTATAGATTGATTTGAAATTATATAATTCCCTTTAAGATCTAATTATTTTTAAAAAGAAATCTTAGAATATTATAATTCTATATTCATATATATATTCTCCTTAAAATCCAAATTTATATTTTATCCTATATCTTTTCATTTTAAAATCAATAAGGAATTAAAGAAGAATTTTGAAATCCTTGAATTCTAATTTTAGAGATCATATAATATTTATATGAATATCTTATCAATTATTGAAAGAAAATCAAAGATAAAAATCAATTTTCTCTTTTCTTTAGAATAGAATATATTAGAATTGACCCGCTGACTATGCCAACGAATAATATTTAGTTGAGAGCTCCTAATACGAGAAATCCGGGGAATAAATAATATATAAATTCTCATATGAAATCCCGTGAAATCCGATGAATAATCATCATAGAAGACCGCACGTGATAAAAACGACAAAATTATAGATTCTGAACGATTTTGGATCTCTATTTGAGACCCGTTCCGCCGAAATCGCGCAGACAACTAAAGAGAGAGAAATGGTTCGAAATCTCGAGAGATTTCGGATCGCGCGGCTCCTGGATCCAGGCCGGTCTTTCCGCCTCATTTATCTCTCTTGGACTATCTGCACGACGGCTTCCCGGGAGCGCAGAAATCCCCGTAGACAGATAAGGTCAATCTATAAATTCTGAAAGATTTTAATTATCTATGCCGGGTCTACGGATTCCTCCTATTAGCCGCGTCGATGATCAAAGAGAGATAAATCACGCAGAATATATAAGATCTCATATGAAATACGAAAGAATTTTATTCATTTGCCCAATCCCCGCATGCGACCCGATCTTTCTGCCTCATTTATCTCTTTTAGATTATTTTAGATTATTTGCGCGGGAAATATATAAATCCCTATATATAGATACGATTATCCTATAAATTCTGAAAGATTTTAATTTTCTATCTCAGATCTATATATTCCGTCGAATAATCGCGTAATGAGCTAAAGAAATATATCACGCGTATCAAATAAGATCGCATATGAAATCCGAAGAATAATCAATATATAAAACTCCAGATGATAAAACCAATCAATCTATAGATATTAAAAGATTTTAGATCTCCGCCTCGGATCTCTATATTTCCCCGAGCCGCCGCGCAAACAACCAAAGAAAGAGAAATGAATCGAAATCTCGAGAGATCTTTGATCGCGCGGCCCCCGCATCCGACCCAATCTTTCCGCCTCATTTATCTCTCTCAATTTATCTACGCGACGACTCGGGAGAATACGTAAATCCCCGTAGACAGATAAGACCAATCAATAAATTCTAAAAGATTTTGAATATCCGTCCCGAGGCTACGCGCTCCGCCGAACAACCGCGCAGACAACCAAAGAGAGATAAATCACGCGGAAAAGCGCTCCAGAGACAAAGACCACGCGACCAAAAATCTCCGCGATTTTTGATCGCGCCGCCCGCGCCAAATATCTCGCTGCAGAATCTCGAATTTTTCCGAAGAATTCTAAAATCTCGGAGATTTTAGAATCCCCATGCCGCCCGCAGAAAATATTCTAGATAAATTAAATCGTGTGCGCCAAATAGAATTAAATAGTCATGTCATATTACTAAAATATTCTATATTCATAAATTAAAATATTTAGAATCAATCAAAATGAATCATAATATTTTCGATATATTTTCAAATCTTAATATTAAAGAATCTTATCCAATTCCTTCTATCATGAATCTTCCTTCAATTTTTAGTTTCGTTTCTAGATAGATTTAGAATTAATATTAAAATCCTAGATTTGCGAAATATCTTCTTATAATCTAAAATATATAATTCTCAAATGAGATTAATAAAATTTATAGATCCAAATATCAATAGAATATTAAATAGATCAATTTCCTATCTAGGCTTAGAGCCCGAAAATTCAAGATTTCAAATGAATAGAATGTCCGAAATTCCTAATATATCGGTTGAATGAATCAATATATATGAATTATATACGATATATATATATAAGTCTATATTCTATATCATTTTTCTATTTAATTTTATATTTGATCTTCTATTCTAGAGAGGGTCTATCCTCCAATCCTAAATTCTATATAATTCGTATAAAAGATTTCATGATTCGGATATTGGGATAGCTGCATGCTATTGGGATATCAATCGATTATTATGACTAATATTCTTATTATTTTCATTGCTATTAAAAAGCAATAGCTAATACTAGAGATGACCCGTTGCCTGCAGCAGAAAATATTCATCTGAGAAAACCCATAACCGGAAATCCGATGACTAAACAATATATAAGGTCGCGCGTGAAGCCCGATGAAGTATCAACATTTAAAGGCCGCACGTTACATGTAGATAAAGATTTTAGATCCCCGCCCCGGGTCTTCACTTTCCACCGAACCGCCGCACAGACAGCCAAAGAGAGAGAAATGGCTCGAAATCTTGGGAGATTTTTGGTCACGCGGCCCTTTGATCGCGCGGCCCCCCACATCCAGCCCGGTCTTTCCGCCTCATTTGTCTCTCTTGGGCTATCTGCGCGGCGGCTCGGGGGAGCGCATCAATCTCCGTGAGCAGACAAGGCTAACCTATAAATTCTGAAAGATTTTGGTTATCCGTCCCGGGTTTATGCTCTCCGCCGAGCAGCCGCGCAGACAGCCAAAGAGAGATAAATCACGCGGAAAACCGCTCCGGAGGCAAGGGCCGCGCGACCAAACATCTCCGACATTTTTGGTCGCGCCGCCCGCACCAAAAATCTCGGAGATTCTAGAGCCCCTGGGGAGCCTGCTGGAGGCATTTTAAAGGTGAGCCAGAAAACCTAGGCCGCGCGCGAGCGAAATGACCGCAAGTGGCCTCGCCGTAATATTGAGGCATTTCCATTATGATTCTTACGACCCTTCTGATTAGCGTGACAATTATTGTTGAGTCTTACCTTGTTACTTCTCGTCACTTGGTGTCATCAAGCTTCTCTCTCCTATCTCTCCTTCGCTCCACTTTCTCAAGTCCTTTCACTCAATGGATGCCTCACACGTCGCTTTGGACATGGGGATGCTGAGCGAGTTATCTCCACTGCTCTTGAGCGGTCATCTGAAGCATCATGTGACCAGCATGCCTCAAGGGCTGCTGCATTCCAAGCCGGGGATGTGTCGGTGAGGCACCTAAGGGTGGCCGACGACCCTCGGCAAGAATACGTGCAGGAGGTGGGCTTGGGAGCGGAGGTAAGCTTCTTTGGCTCTCTGGCAAGTTGGGGCTGCTTGTCGTCGACCTCTGTGCTGTGGCAGCGCCGAGGACACTTCGTCGATCTGGGCCATTCCCCCGCGGAGGCCTTGCTGAGCGGGCGGCATAGCCATTTGGCGCCTGCCTTTGCTCAGGCGGTAAGGCTACTCGGCTGGGCTCGACAGATCGTCGCGCTCCAGCTCCGACTGATTGGCTGCTTCGGACAGGTGCGCGAGCAGGTTCGCTCACGCCGCGGCGTGCTGACAAGGAAGAGGCTCTGCGTTCAGTTCGGCTGGCAGTTGCTGAAGTTTCTCGGGCTCGAGCTATCCTTGCCACTCGGCGTTGGTGTCGGGTCAGAAGTGCCAGCAGCTCTGCCTGATCAACAGCACGCGCAATATCTTGAGCAGGCAGGCCCAGAGACAGAGCCAGTGTCCGAAGCTCTGGCAAAGGAAGTGCTTCTAGCCCGCCTTCACTTTGCAACACACTGGTGTGTAATGTTTGAAGCGAAGTGCTGTTGAAGTCTAGATGTGGGTCGTCTTGCTGCGGAGGTAGGTCCGATTGCTCAGACGTTGCAATGTCTGCTTGCAGTTCGGCTGGATATAGCACGGATCCCAGCAGCTCTTTATTGCGCTCCGCCTCTTGCAAAGCTGCTTCACTCTCTGAAACATGGACAACTGCTCGGTCACCTATCTCCAACACGGTGTCCTGGTTGTCCAGCACTTTACGCGGAAATATTGTGAAGTCCAAAGCCGATGCTCGCTCAACGCCAGGCTTCCACAAACTCGCCTCTGAGGCAAGGAGACAGAACAAGCGCTTTTTCAAGTTTAGCACAATCTCGTCGGTTGGACATCTCTGCCGCATCTGCTTCCCATTTGGCAGCCTGAAGCACATCTCAAAGCTTGAGCCCAGATTGGTGTCTGTCTCCTTGTTCGATGCCTCCATGTTCGTCTGCGCCTGAAGTTGACTATGCTTGCTTTCAAGCATCTGCTGGATCTTTGCCTGCCGCTTGGCTTCTGCGTCCAGCCTTTCTTGGTACTCGTTGTCGCTTTCAGCCAGGTCGGCGGCTGGAAGGAGCTCCACCTGAACCTCATGGTCTCCGAGCACTCCCGCATGACCCGGAAGCTTGGCGGCCACTACTTCGTTTCCTGAGGTGTCCTCCAGCCTTGCTACAACCACAGCTACCCTCCGCAAGCCAATTTTGAAATCCTGGGCAATACCCACCTCAACCTGCACGGACAGTCCTGAGGTAAGTGCTGGAAGTTGCGCCAAAGACTCCTGCAAGACGAGCTCTGGTTCAGCACCTGCTATTTCATAGAACTCCTGGCTTCGAGGCTGCAAGTAGACGCAGCCACAGAGCGGAAGAGTTACCGCACGGATGCGCACCAGATCTCCATCTACCAGGAAGAGCTGTCGCATCATGCAAGACGGCAAAAGCACGATGGGCTCCTGCCAATTTCCAAGTACGTAATTCTACAAGAGGCAATGCGGTCTCGATTGGATTACCTTGTACTCTCATCAGAAAATCTAGGATGGACTGCAGCTTTATAAGCCAATTCCTTTGATCCAAAATCCAGACGACCGGCTCCTGCAACGCTGACACCTCTGCCATGCCAGCGAACACACGAACTTCGTTTGAGCAGTTCTTGATCTCCACATGGAAGGCCGCAGTGCTCTGCGTCCCACTGCCAAATACACGTCGGTAGATATCCATGGCGCAGTGATGGGATAAAACAATCCTGCCCGGGGGAATATCAACAAGTTCAGGCAAGATTTCTGAAACACTCTCCAAGCATGAAGCCGGGAATTGGTCCATACATTGGGACAGTGTCGGAAGCTTCACGGTAGATCCCAATCCGGCATTTGCACTTGGAGGGGCATAGGATCTGGTTGACATATCCAATGTAAACCCATCAGATGATAGGATCATGTAGACCTGCAACGCGATTTCCACCAAGTCCTGGAAATTTCTCACTGTGGGGTTGCCCCCTATAGCTCCCAAAGATAAAGGATGAAACCACAGGAACCCTCAAAGGGCTACAATTTTGGGAAACTCCCTAAATCTATCACCCCAATATAACCCCAATCTACTACAGTAGTTTCCATTTTCTTTTCCATTATCCCATTATAACCCCAATTTGGGCTTTAAAAGGCTCTCCAACTGCTCCTGGTCATTCCTCCAGAGTTGCGTGGACAGCTGTGGCAGGCGGACAACACCATTGTCGGCGAGTGGCAGGGCGCTGCTGAGATGATCTTTGACTTGTAGGCGAGGTCGAACGCAGGAAAGGACTGGTGGGTAAACAGGGAAAGTTTCGGGAAAGCGGAATCTCATCAGAACAACATCTGGAGCTTGCGTTCGCAGCTTGTATTCAGCAAGTTGAGCCCCCAAGCCAGTCTCAATCGGCAAGCGAAACTCCACCTCAGCTGGACAGAGGCAAGTGGTCTGTGTGTGAACTTGAATATCTATACATATAATTTATCATTATTCTTTATACATGTATACATACATATACATATATATACATACACGCGTATATACTCTATACATGTGTACAATGTACAACATATTTGGTTCTGTCATGGGGCAGGGCAATCCTGAGCAAGAGCCCAGCAAGCTTGCAACACACAGCCCACATACGTGCCGGTCTTTGATTCTAAACCTTATCAGGGATACTTGGGACCTTCTCAAAATGGCTCAGGGATACTTAGGGGCTACACGAAGAAGCCATTGATAAACTCCGGTGTAGGCTTGAATTTGGGCATCCGCACAGAGGCCGTGGTAAGAGTGAGCCCTTCATCCTAAATCCCAAAAGGGAGGCCCTAGAAAATCAAGGCTTACGTAGGGATCGTGTCTATACTTTTCGGCTCTCAGTAGGGAATAAGCGAATAAAATCCCTGTATAATATAATGGAACCTACTTACTATCTATGGCTTAGGGTCTCGGGTCAGTAAGCAATAAGGGAATACACTATATGTGGACTATTTAGGGATTGTATTCCCCTATTCCCTAGCAACCCTCAGTAAATATGCGGTCGTCAGTCAAGCAACGTCCCAATCGTAGAGATTTTCATCAGAAACCTGAGAGGTTGGCTGCCGGACGCTCTCGGTGACAGTCTGTAATGGGGCATGTAATGGCTATCTATATTTAAATATACTGTAAATATGTCACATGATCATAACCAAAACCCTGAAATCTTCTCCAACTGCTACTTAGTGGGGGCAGCATCACCATCCAACTTCAGGGCTCCAGTCTCATGGATGATGTAACCTTACGGGCAGGATCCAGCTACTTCTTGGGGCTGCCTAGGGACCCTAAGCCCCAGCTCGTCCACTTCCGCCAATGTAGATCCCACACTGACGAAAGAACCCAGAGATTCGCATAAAGAGGCACTCAAATCTTGGAAGCTCCAACTGAGGGCTTCTGAAAATTGAGGTGGGTCTTTGGAGTGCCCATAATAAGGATTTTAATATTTACGGGTACATGGTGTGATGTCACTGTTGGGGAAGCTCCATTTCCAATCCGGGCTGCGATGATGCGAATGCGCCCAGATAGCTCTGCAGCGCGCTGCGCAACGCGCCCTAAGAGTCGCAGAAGGTGACCTTAGGGCTTAGGGTTTGTTTAGGCTTCAGGGTGCGTCGAAACAAGGTAGTACAGGGGCCTAAATATTGACTGTATCACATAGGGGTTAGGTGATTATGTATGGATTATATAGGATTTAGACATATCGGCCCAATAATTGACCATCACATGGAAAGAACATGGAAAATTAATTGGCAACTGTGCTTATAGAAGGGTTATATGCAGGAATATAAGGGGCCCAAATAATTAGGAATACCCTCTTGAGTTCTATCTGAGGCACACTATACAATACTACTGATACCAACCTTTAATATGGGTAATTCTGTAACCCCCTCAACCTATAATACAAACATAATTTCCAATAATTCCCGAGGTTGTACGCAAAGAAAGACAAACAATTCAAAAGGAGACTACGTATTCATCTAGGCTCGCGCAGTACCCTTGGGACCCCAGGCTTCATAGCGACTATGTGAGAATCATGGCCGTTGCTCTTCAGCTCCATGAGGGGTCTATTCTTGGGTCCCCTTTTTTAAGGAAACTACCACATAAGCAATCTCATTTTGAAGAAACTCCCACCTAGCTTGAACTATGTTTGCCATTCTTGTTGACAGCTGCCCTTTAAAACAATCCTGACTTGAATCAGAATCTCCCTAAATCCACAACCCTACTTGGACGGTCATGGGGACTTAGCAAATAGCAATTAGCTTAATAACCCCTGTAACCCATATAGTACCCCAAGCTCTTCCACTTGTAAACCTACTCACTAAGTCCCTTTCACCCTCCAAGTTAACACTTAACTGTACGATCGTCCTACTGCTTGACGTAAGCCATCTCTCAACTTTTATGGGTCTGTCTGTCTGCCTTGCTCTGAAACGCAGAGCGCCCTCTGCAAAGGGTCGTGGGTGATTCATGCTCACATCCTTAACCAGTACTGAACTTCACAACAACCTTGGCGCTTTCTGTGAAGTGTGAAGAGGGGCAAGGGTTGCAACCAGGAGAAAAAGCATCTCTGCAGTTGCTGCCCTGGGACATCGCGCTGCGCTCTGCGCTTTTGCTGGCGCCTTGGCCTTGGCGAATGCTGCTGGTTGAGATAAGAGAAAGAGAAAGCCCAGCTAAGCTACAAACACTCCCCAAGAAAGAATTCCGTCCCCGTAACAACGTGGCAACGAAACGATCAGCAGAATTTTGCGTGTAATCTTGACAGGACCCGAACGTTCCAAGGCGTTTGGGATTTTTAGCTTCTGTCTGGGGCGTAGACCCGAATAGCCAAATCATACAGATTTTTGCGGAAAGCGTAATGCTTTGCGAGAAGCCACGGATTTCTGGAAAAAACGAAAATCTACAGATTTTTGGGAAAGGCTACAACTTGGTGAGGGGGACTGAGCTGACATGCAAACCCTCCATACCTCATTCCGGCAGGTCATAATGCATTGGTAACATATTAGTATTACAAGTTTACTGCCTCGTAGCCTGCTACCCCTTAACCCCTAAACCAATGTCAAACAAACATGCTGCGAGCGAGAAACCCCAGGAGTTAGGGCGGCAGTATCAGCTTCAGCTGGCATGGCTTAGCCATCTGCCAGCGAATTCAAGACATGGCAACATGCAAACCCCCATTCCGGGAACTGATTGCTTGACTGTTCATAGATATTCTCAAGTACAGCTATAGTCCCCCTTAAGTAGATAGAATATGGGGTATATGGGGATCTTATTCTAATATAACCAAAGCTATGTTCTATCTACTTAAGGGGAACTAAAACCCTAAACCTGCAAGTACGTGCAATTACAGCCCCACCTCAAACTACCCATGAACCTCCCAATAGAAGTTGTATGGGTTGCTTCCGGGTTGCATGGTCAGGGTGGTCACAGAGGCAGACGAGCTTCTGAGGTCTTAACAGGCCCCATACTAGCAAACAAAACCCCATCCCTAATACTAAGTAGTTCCTACGTGTCATGGTATATCATTACGGGAAGACATCACATCTTGGAGTGGGATGTGGGGAGTGTTAATACTAGGTGAGCTATACTCCAAACTCCTAGTATCCCCCTGACCCCCATACTCATCTCCTATATAATCCCCTACATAAGCCCCGTTCAAACTTATAATATGACCCCCTTTAGGGAGTTTAGACCCTAAACCCTAACCCTTCTATAACCCCTTGAACGGAGTTCAGACAGCTCAGGTGGAGCTGACTTTTGCAAAGGGCCAACGCTCAAGACGCGAGGCAACTCTTATGTGAGTTCCTTAACAGCAACTCTGGTTTTTGGGCATCATTGCAGGGACTGCTGTAAGGATTTTAGGGTTTAGGGGTTTAGGGTGGCTTTCCAGCAAAGGCGATAAGATTTGACTGTAATGGCTGCGGTCTTGAACCTTACCACTGGGCCAGTGGGCGCCTGCACATCTCACATCAGCAACAGTCTACACTCCTAGTATCCCCCTGAATATCCCCTGATATAGTTCCCTATTTAATCCCCTAAGTAACACCCCTTTATGGGGTTTAGATGGCTATAGCATACATGAGCTTCTAGAATGAATGCTGCAACTCTACTTCTTGATATTGGCCTTTATTTGTGTAAGCTGGTTCAGGTATACATAAGAAATTAAATGCCATTCAGCAACAACTCGATTCAACTGCTCTTGTCATCTTTTTTGACCGCTACGGGGTGTGTGAACCGCACTCCGTGCAGCCTGTCGCGCGAGCTGTGCAGTTGGGAGTCGAACTCACCAGGGGTTTGTTGCCAAAGTTGAGACCTGCTCTTCAGAATGTTTAAATTGAGCTCAGGACCAGGGAACAACATTGAGCTCGCTTAAGTTTCATGTGTGTGTGAGCGGTCTCTCGATTGGGCACTCCCACATAGGCTCCTGGCGCTAGGCACCAAACAAAAAGCTTGACTGAAGTTTTCTTGATATCGTGGATACTGAAAGGGCTGAAAGAATTTGTTGGTGCTCAGTTGGCCATGCATGCCTTTGGTGCATTCAACTGAGCCGTGACGCCAACAGAGCCGCAAAAGAAGCAAATCAGTTCAATACTACTCGTTTGAAGCCATACTCCAATGCCAGAAACATACAACCGCCAAGTTTAATCTTGCTTGCCTAGGTCTATGCAGGCGTGGATGTCTAGTGCTCTTTCCAACATCTTGCTGCAATTGCAGCAAGGATGCAGTCACGGGATGCGCTTCGGCAGAGCAGCTGCCAAAACGATCTGGCAGCATGCCCGCCACACTTTACTCGAGAAAACGATGCAGCCGGCCAGCTCTCCAAAGTTCTTTTCAGGGGTCATGTTGACGGCTATATAAAGTTTAGGGTCTGAGGTAACCGTCCATATACTGTAAGGGGCTATACTAAGAGCTGTATATAAGTATGAAGTCCTCAGAGCCCGCGCAAAACAAGTCATGCACATTGATGCTGACTGACATACTTCCACTTGTGGCAGGTAGCGCTTGGAAAGCCACAGGCAAAACACCCAAAACCCGAAACCCTAAAACCTAAACCCTGAAACCGAAATACCAAACGCTAACACTCAGCAAGCCACAGGCAAAGCTTGGGGATCTGGCAGAAGCTGGACTAGGCTGACAGCCACACCTCGCTAAAGTCGCAAGGCAACCCGTGGATCAAACTACTTTTGAAACAGTGTTCTTCAAATGGGTCGGTCAAATGCGACCACAGCAGCATGCTCGGCATGCTGCAGCTTGATTGGCAGACCAATAGAATAAATCCCTAGCTTACAATGCAAGATGTCGCTACGCTACGTGTGCAGGCTGCTGAGACACAATTTAGCATAGTAAGGTCTGCGCTCGGACAACGTTGTGCCCTTTGTAAGCTACATGCACCCCAGGCTGGGCATCAATTTTACGCTCTGGATCATGCGTACTTTTGGCCTAAGAAGAGAAGATCCGCAAGTGTAGCATGTAGAGAAGAAGGCCGTGTCTGACAAAATCGCCCGCCTGAGGAGCATCACGTGCACTGTGCACCAGCACCTCAAAGGCGCTGCATGACCGGCCGCAGTGCCTACAAGGTCAGCGTCACAGCTGTGCCGCTGGCGGCTCATGCCGCTTTGCTGAAACAGCCAAAAGCAGCCCCCGCCCAGCTCAAAACTGCCCAAGAAGGCCAAAAGCACATGCTGGCAAAAGCTATATGGCCGTAGCATAGCACATCCAGCCTGTGGGGATGACTGCTGCATCCCCGCTTGTCGACCAAAATCCAACACTACTGTAGCTCTGCTTGAAACAGATTGCCCTGCTTAATCGCCTACCAGGAGGATATCACCAGTTCCAGTACTGCCAGCTTATCATCTCCACTTGTGCCTCTTCAGACGGATGCGAGCATTGCGCATACGGCGTGGCGTGAACCAAAACCGAGACTGAGAGAAGCAGCCAACAAGCCCCACATGAATCTAGTCTTGGATCCCATGATGGATAGGCGAGGGTAAGTAGAAACTCATCACATTGATTGGTGTTGATGTTTTGTCTCGGCAGTTTCGCTGCATCCGCCAGGTATTGCCCTGCTACCTTATCACCTGACATGGCTTTCATCCAGGATACAGAGTTGGACTGTGCTCTGCAAGGTATGACCGGAGTACAACCGCATGAGGCAGCAGGTCTGGACGGAATTTGTTGCCAAAGCTTCCGCAGGTCTTCCCCACACGCGGACCAAGAGGCACAACAAACAACAATTAACCAACAATGGGCAGGTGCCTGCATTGTCAGCTCAGCTTTTCTGAGCGTTCTCATCATCGCTGAACTTCACTTATCCGACATTCTCAAACATTCAAAAACCTTTGAATTACATCAAGGTCTCAAAGGAAGGGTTGGAAGGCAAGCCTGCCATGCTGTCCAACCTGCCGGCAGCCTCAGTGAAGAACTCAGATACCTCTCTCTGCCAGTCTGCAAAGGCATGACGCAATCTTCTCAAAACAGGTGGGCTGTAGTCTAAACTCCTAGTACGTCCGAGTGTCCTCCTTAATAAGAGTCTTAATAAGTAATCCCCTAGATAACCCGCCTTTAAAGAGTTTTTAGCTACAGCTCAGGTGTGCTCCCATCGACACTCCAAAGCTGGACCCCAAAATGCACAGAATCCCCCCCCCCCCCGCCCACTTCTGGAGATTTGGGCATTGATCTGAAGGTCGCTATGGCAAATTATTCAAGGTTCCCCTAGGTCGAACGAAAAGAACACATATAGTGGAAATTATGGACCCTAAACCCAAAACTCTAAACCCCAAACCCTAAAACTCTAAACCCCTAAACTCTAAACCCTAAAGCCCTAATCCTCAGCCTCCAGCTGTGTGTACGAGCCTTAGCCTTGGTGGCTCCTCCTCCTCGTCGCCTTGCACCTCCAGGAAAGTGTTCTTGACAATTGCCTCGGGCTGTCAGGGTTATATGAGCCATAGTCTAAACTCCTATAGTATCCCCCTTAATATCCCCCATAATAGTCTCCTATATAATCTCTTATATAACCCCCTTTAAGGAGTTTAGACTTTGGCTCATATAGAGGTTTAGGGTATAGAGGTTACATAGGGTTGCATAGAGTTGTATAGAGTTGTATAGAGGTTATATAGGGATATTATAGGGATATAGGGTTGAGAGCTTCAGGTCTCTCACAGTTAGGGCGCCCAGCAGCTTTTACGAGTATCCTCCTAAGGGGGTTATGTAGGGTTTAGGGTTTTGGATAATGTAAACTCCTTAAACCTCTCAACAGCTGGAGGTTTCCTAAGATTCGGGGTAACTTTCTGAGGCTCTCCATAATATGGAGTAGAACAGTTTTGGGTCTATATAGGGGTCCCGTATTCAAGGAGACTTATAGCTTTCCATATGCCCGCGCAAAAGTAGTCAGAACTTACACTGCAAGTCTCATTTGTTGTGCGTATCTGCTTAGGCAGCAGCAGCGAACCATGGTAGTTCCCATAGATATAAGGAGACCCAATACACCATTGCGGCGACCCCCAAACAGGGACCCCGAAATTTCCGAAAACTTCCACCTGCATATGTTGGGTAACCCTAAATCCTAAATAGCAGTTTCCATTCTATTTTCCATTATCCCAATATAACCCCAATATAACCCTAATACCTAAACCCAGATGTGAAATTCCCTTGCCAGCTCCGGAATAGTTTATAAGCCCCTACACTTTCTGTTTTCAACATCTTTTATCGCCGTGTGCAGGAATAGTTGCCCCACCCTGAGCACTGTATACACCCTCAAACCCTAAGCCCTGTATAACTCCTAAAATCTTAAGCCCGAACCCCCCTAAACCCTAAACCTTAAACCCTGCAGATGAGTTGCTCCGAATTCCTGGTGCAGCTTGGTGTTTGGAGAGATGGGCCCCGAGCGCTCTGCCAGCTCCTAAAGTCAGGGTTACAGGGTTAAGGGACTTAGTACTTGCTGAAAGCTCAGGTTGCCACCATACTTGGAGCAAGCCATATATATATAAATATATATATGG
>CAJNIZ010002525.1:15315-53221 GCA_905231905.1 Symbiodinium pilosum
AGGTTGGTCCTAGGGGGGGGGGGGTTAGCATATATATATATGCATAAATATAAATTATGAATAAGGCCATTTAGGCGAGTTATGAGTATGTTTAGAAAGCTCAGCTACTTACAGGTACTCTCTGTGTCGCATGAACCCTCAGGTAGATAAGGCCAAGACAAGGAGTATATGCATGTATATATGTAATCCCCTCCCGCTGAACCATAAGCCCCTGTACCCCGGCCCCGCCCTTACAATGACTACCCCCACCCCAGTACTATAGGGGCAGCTTTCATTCTCAGTGGGCTGGGAAGGTCCATTACCAAGGGAGGGGAGTATACAAATCAATGTATAGCTGCAAACGTGGGTAATAAGTAGGTTGATAGGGGGGAGAACTAGGGTTACCATACTATATAGCTTCTAGGGGTTCTTAACCTACTTACTAAGTCCCCCCGACCCCCCAAGCACGCAGCAGCAGCAGAAAAACTCGAAATGCAACTCAACAGCGAGGCATGATGATTCCCCAGCCGCCTGAGGACTGTGTCCATATTCCTCCAGGGCCTCAGGCACAGGCACGCATGTGGCCATTTTCAAATATGAAGCGGGTCCCCCAGCTAACGCAAGATTCCTAGACCTCATACGGTAGTTTCCCAAAATGGGGGACCCCAATATAGACCCCCAAATATTATAATCTTGTTATAGGGATCCCCAAAAAGGGTACCCCTAATTTTGGAAACCCTCATACATCTCCCATGTAACGCCTACATCCCCTCTGCACTTAGGGTCGTGCGAGGCTTCCAATCTGAAACAGATGTTTCCAGAAATAAGGGGACCCCAATAGATCCCAATGTACTCTAATCAGTATTCTAAGGACCCTACCCCTAGTTTTGGGAAACCCCAAATCGTATAAACCCTAAATAACCACAGTTTCCATTTCGTTTTCCCATCTTCTGGATTCTCCATTACTAGGGGTAATATCCTTAAACCCTAACCCTAATCCCTAAAGCCTTCATCCCTAAACCCTAAACCCTAAGCCCCTAAACCCCTAAACACCCAAACTACTTGATTCCAACGCCGACTGTTCAATTTCGGCTGAGGCATGAGCCTGGCAGTCCTCGTCCTGCACATAGTGGAAAAGAAAAGGGAAACTACCATAATATTGGGGTTATACGGGGGTTATATATAGGGATTATAGGGTAAATATTGGGATAATGGAAAAGAAAATGGAAACTACCATAATATTGGGGTTATATAGGGGTTGTACATATGGGTGGTTGTCAAAATTATGGTCCCTTTTTGGGTACCCTAAGTATTAGGTGCCGTATTAAAAATCGGGATCCAAAAAGGAACCATCATTTTGACAACCACCCACATAAGGTTTAGGGTTTTAGGGTTTCAGGGTTTGGGGTGTTTAGGGCTTTGGGATTGCACAGGGTTAAGGGTTTAGGGGGTTCTGTAGGGATTACATGGGACTTGGCCTAAATAATTGTTTCCAAAATGTTGGGATTATGTATATAGGGACCTGTAATACAATAGAATCCCAATTTAAGGACCCACATTATGAATATACTGCTTTGTACCCAATCCCCATTTAGGGTTTAGGCATATAAGCCCAATAATGGAGCACACATAGACAAGAAAACGGAAAATTCAATGACCACCTGGGATGACACGTGAGCTACAGTCTAGACTCGTAATATCCCCCTTAACAACCCCTGTAATACTCCCTTAACCCATATAACCACCTCTCAGGACTTTAGGCTACAGTTGATTTGGGGTTTCGAGCTAGGTAGGCTTATTACAAAAAAATCGTGATATCTACATCAAATCTATGATGGAGCATAGGACAGTACCTGTTGATGACTTGGGCTTTTCTGTATCTAGGGATGGACAACTTTCCACGCGGTTAAGCTGTAAGGTTATACAGGCATGACCAAACAGGAGGACACAATCTTACGCTATGGGGGAAAATAATACCCGCCTTTAAACATGCCCCTCATACAGCGGCATTACATAATGTAAACCCATAGATAACCATGTCTGATAAACCTTCTGTCCAAAACAGATAGTCATAGGTTGACCCACTCGCCCCTGACATCCTGTCATGTTCTCTGCGACAACCCTCAAAAACAGGCAGAACACAATGTGGTCAAAACCTATTTAGCCAGGACATGCACGATGTCTGTGCTTTTGATATGTCGCTAGGCATCCCTCCTGCGTTCCCTGGCGTTTGGGGTGTACTGTAGGTTCGACGTGTGACTCGGCCCCTGAATTTCCCTCGCTATGGTAGGGAGGGCATTGGGGCAGTAAATGTAGCAAGTTCCATATTATTTTCCAAAATCCCAAGAGAACATATGTATACACCCTATAACCCCCTATAATCCCCGATATCATCCCTATATAACCCCTCGGATGAGTTTGCGGATCTAACGAGAAGTAGAAACACGCCTTGGGCCTAGTGCCCGAGCTTAGGCTGACTGATGATGGGACCCAAACTTTCAACAATCACCGAAGGCGTTGCGAAGATGCGAGTCACATTTGACCATCGTTGCTAGGATGGCCACACCAACCACTCAGACCGATGCGACTGCTAGCACTTCTGAGACTTGTGAGAGCTTTGGAGGCGCCACGAGGATCTCATGGCACAAAAACGATGACAATTTCCAGGATTAGGTCTAGCATGCTGAGGCGCGGAAACCGAAGAGAACTACGAGGACGGCAACCGACACGTGCACAATCCCCTTGGCACTTTTGAATGATGTCCTGAGTGTTGGCAAACATGGCGAACCTAAAACAACCACAATCATACGATGAGGATGCATACATGTATACGCGTTCCGATGTGCACCAGATACAGTATGCATTCCATGTACACATGTCTTACCTCCATCCATACACAGATAGGTACGAGGAATTCTTACCGACATCAGCAACGTCATCTACATACCATCGCCAGCGTCTGCACTGATTACCAATAATGGAGAATCAAATGAGAAGGAACATGGATAATGAAATGGAGCCTCCACTTTACAGAGGTTATATCGACAAATGTAGGAGCCGGCATAGGTACCAATATGATTGGAGTTCTATCTGAGCTAACCTATATCACATTTATACCGGGAATCGAGGATCATAAGGCTGGTGTTCAATTCAAAAAAGCATGTAGGAAACTAACATGGGTGACTATGTTCATAAACCCCTATGCAGGAAAATTTTCTATTTGATTCTCCATCACCCGCATCCCCCCCCCCCAAACTAAATCCTAAAAGCCAAACCCATTACCCTAAACTCTAAACCCTATGTGGGCTACAGTCAGCATTTCGTACATAATGAAATGGACATGGCTTCCTTACTAGGGACTCGACTAAAATAGAGGGGTCCGCCCTTAGTTGTCCCTTCGTAAGGTTAATATTGACAATGGCTCATCTAAACCCTCAAATCAAAGGCCCTTAAAAATCCTACATAATCCAAATTCCATGTCTTTCTCCATGTTCTTTTCCATTTGATTCGCCACTATTAGGATAATATCTCAAAACCCTCTCTCTCTCAAAGCCCTAAAGCCTAGAAACCCCTAAAGACTAAACCCCATATACTCCCAAACAACTCCTACATACCCCTGAACCCTAAGCCCTAAAACCCTCTAAGTCAGCACCCATTGGCCTCCAGCTCAGGTGCCTCGTGAACAGCAGAGAACGGAGAAGATCCACGGCCTTGAATTCTCAAAACAAAGCCTGAGGCTTGAGGGTTTGAGGTTTGAGCCTTCACGCGCATGGCTGCATGCGAAGTGCTGTCATGGCCTGACTGTGGCCTTCTAGGCCCCTCTTTGGGAGGCTCAGCAGGCCCTCAAGGGCCTCCCTGAAAGTTTCTGGAACACCTTGCAAGACCCCTGCGAAGCCTCTGGAAGGCTCCTGCAGGCCCTGATACGCCCCTGAAACACCTCAAAACACGTCCTTGGAAGGGTGCTGCTTTTTTGGGAGGTTCTGGGAGACCTCTGGGAGGGCCCTGACATTTTTGGGAGGCCCCTAACTGGGAGGCGCCCTTCAGGTTTCCGGTTCCGAAATCTGCAGGCGCCTGGAGATGGTTGCAAGGACAATTCCTTCCGGTACCGGGCCCATCGATCTCGTGGCTGTGCAGGTCGGTCTGGCTTAAAGGATTCCACGAGCATAGGCGCCGCCCACCATCGTAGGTGGGCGGCCTAAGCCTTAAGTTTACGTAGGCTCTGGGGTTTGGGGTTTGAGGGTTTAGGGTTTGAGGGTTTAGGGTTTGAGCGTTTCAGGTTTGAGGTTTACGGTTTGGGGTTTGAGGGTTTAGGGTTTGAGGGTTTGAGGCTTAGGGTTTCGGGTTTGAGGCTTTAAGGTTTGAGGTTTAGGGTTTGGGGTTCAGGGTTTGAGGTTTAGGGTTCAGGGTTTAGCGTTTGGGGTTTAGGGTTCAGGGTTTGGGCTTTGGGTTTTAGGGCCCGGACCCATGGAGAATCAAATGGACAATGAATGACATGGAAACTGGAGGCATGTAGAGATTGCAGGGCTACGTAGAGTTTCGTTTTTGGATAATCCCAGCCCCTTTGACCCTGGGATCTAGAAAGTACAACCACCGCTTTAATACCATAGGGGGTTTTCTCAAATGAAGGGGTACATGAAGGATTTTCCTCAGAAACTACGGGTGGTCCCTTTTTGGGGACGATGGCGAATTGCTTTGAGAAAATCCCACATACCACCCTAAACCCTAACAGAAACCTAAACAGGGATCAGCTCTGGCCAGCTTCCTACGCAACATGGAAGCCCTTAGCCTTAGACGCCCGCTTTTGAAGAGGAGAATAATAATCTGTGTAAGGTCCCTTTTCCTAAGCCCTTCACCCTAAACCCTGGGCCACTACTATCTCAGCCTGCGAGATTTCGGCCCCACATTTCCCAAAGGTGAGAAGCCACAACTGGAAATTCTGTGTGCAACCCTTTGCTGGGCTATCAGCTGTTTGAAGAGCTTTGACGCCTGCCAGCCCATCCGAGTGGTGTGTCCTTGAGACACGGCAACACAGCCATTGCCAAAGGCCGTTAGCATGAACTGTCAAAAAGCCGAGTCCTGATGACGCTTCTCGGTGTGCGTGGGCGTATCCGTGGATGTCACAGAGGTCTCAGAGCATTCAGAAATTTGTCGCCCCATCCTGGCAAGGGGGGTGCACAACCCTAAACCAGTAGCTTCAATTTTCCTTTCCACTATCCCTATATATCCCCTACATTACCCCTATATGATAGTAGCTCCCATGTTCTTTTCCACTATCCCTAAACCCTAAACCCCAAACCCTATTATTCTTGTAGTAGTTTCCATTTTCTTTTCCGTTATCCCTAAGCCCACCGCTTGTTGCCTGCATGCAAAAAGCAGCCAAGATGCCCATTGAGCCGTTGGTTCTCAGGAACGCAGTGAAGCCCACGTAGCAGATCCTGGAATATAGTATTACAATATAGTAGACTATAGTGCAATATAATATGCTTATAGTATACTATAATACAGTATACTACAGTATAATATAGCATTATAGTATATTACGGGTAGAATACAATGTACTATAGTATACTCTACTATAATGATAGCATATTGTCATACAGTACAAGACATTTATAGTATATTATGACATGCGGGCCATCATAGTGTATAAGAAATAACATACTATAATATAATATAGTATAATGATAGTATGTTCTCATATAATATATTAAGTTTATAGTATATTATGACATGCGGGCCATGATGAGGCTCGCAAGCAGCAGCTGCGGCGTTGCCTTCTGAGGCTTTGGGGATGGCCCGAGATGGAGGGTGGTTTGCTCCACCTCTGCAAGCACGACTGGCAGGATGCCTGACCCATTATAAGCATGCAATAATTATACTATACTATCTATACCATACTGATATACTATCATACTATACTATACTAGAATATACTATAGTGATACTCTAATTGTACTATATGATACATTACAACCATACTATATTCTACGATAGTATAATATACTATCATTCTACTATATTGTCTATATAATACGGTGGCTGAATCTGAAGGTGCCTTTTCAAGGGGACCGAGTTCAAGAACTGGATCGTTCAGGAGGTCCTGCCACAACCAAAAATTCTGGGGATTACAAAGGAGACAATAGGGGTCACCAGCAAGTAAGTTTAGGGTTCAGGATTCAGTTTATTTTTGTCGGGTTTAAGGTTTAGGGTTTAGGGGTAAGAATTATAGAGGTTGGGCCATTCCTGTTTACTGCAACTGTTCTCAACTGGGGTTTATTAAGGGGCCATTCTAACTCCTATTAATCACCTACGGTAGCAACACTTGCTGTAACCAGGAAGGACCTAATCTAGAGGTCATTTGGGGAAACCGAATTTTGGACTGGCTGTTGTCACTGAGAGCATCAGGGACGGGACCTCCTCGATTTCGTTCAAACCTCCGCTCCAAGTGTTGATGCGGTGGTATGGCGCCGTATCCGTCGGCGTGACCTCATCGGTCTCCACATCTTCAAAAGTGGTCTTGGCCTCAGTCTGACAAGTGCTTTAAGATGATTCCTTCCAAAGGAATGCTCGGACGACACTAAAGCAGGCATGTTCTATCACGGCAAGGGTCCACCGAGCGTGGGTTGGAATCGTGGGAAGAGGTGTGCGAGACGCTGATCTCTGCAGATTGAGCCGCCTGCGCGAGGATGGTTGCACAATTTCATGAAATTGCCCTCTCAAGCGCAAGTGTCGACAAATCCGGCCTGATGGTTCTGTGTCTCAGGACTTGCGCTGGCGGAACACAACCTGGGGGTTTCCCAAAATTAGGGGTACCATTTTGGGGGTCCCAATAATGAGGATTATAATATTTTGGGGTCTATATAGGGGTCCCCCTATTTTGGGAAACTACCACCTTATACTCCAAAAAAACCTATACTATAGTAGTTTCCATTTTGTTTTCCATTATCCCTATATAACCCCAACTATACTATAGTAGTTTCCATTTTCTTTTCCATTATCCCAAAGATATCTCCAAAACATCCTGACAGTGGCGTCGCTGCAGATGGCCTTCATGGCCGAACATGACAAACAAGCCCTGTAGTCCCCCTTAAGTAGATAGGGGTTATATTGGGGTTATATTGGGATAATGGAAAAGAAAATGGAAACTACTCTAATGGGTTATGTAGGGTTTAGGCTTCAGGGCCTCTTAAGTCGATAGAAGATGGGTTAGATGGGGATCTTATGATAAGAGACCCAAAGCCATGTTCTATCCACTTAAGGGGGATTATAACCCGAAATCCTTTTCTTCTTCATGGTTAGGGGTCAAAGCGGGAATGGAGCCCCAAAACAGTACTTATTTGGTCTCCCATAGTCCTCCTTGTGCACCATCCCTTTTTTGGTTACTAGCCGATAAATCCTACAGAGGCTTTTCGCGATAGATGTAGCGGCCCTGCTTTATGGGGAAAATGTGGGGATCATGGTCCATAATAACCCTAAACCCTAAACCCGTAGGGATCATGGTCCATCATAATTAAGACATCCCAACCTAAACCCTACACCCTAAATCCCTAAACCCCTATATACCCCGTTTAAAGGGACCATGCACATATATGTAATCCTATAACCCACTCCCGGTTCCCGTGTAATGCCAAGATGCTGCTTTGGCTTGGGCTTCGCCTTGGGTTCCTCGGAAGAAGCTGGGAGGGTTTAAGGTTTAGGGTTCTGGAATTAGGGTTTGGGGTTTAGGGATTAGGGTTTACGGTGGGGTTTAGACACGCGCATCGCACGTTTGGGGTTTAAGGTTCAGGGCTTAGGGATTCGTGTTTGCACTTCTCGAGTTGTTCAGTGTTCAGGGCTTATGGTTCAGGGCTTGGCAAGGCCACAACTCACAACCTACTCAGGGTCTTAAGATTCGGCCAAGGGGCGATCCTACATGCGATGTGTGTATACCGTTATGTAGCCATAAAACAAGTCAGTTTACCTTCCCCAGCTGGTGTGCCAAGACTATGAAATGGCAAGCTTAAAGTCAAAATATGTAAGCCAATGAATCTATGTAAACAACAGCTTTCATTACATTTCTCGTTTTTTTCTTCCACCTGCTTCTCCATGTTGGGAATGTCACTAAGCGCAAGCATCGCCATCATTAAAGGGTGGTCGTTTTAACAAAATTTCCTAGGTCAGTGGAAGCTCCACAGATTTACAATTTGCAATCTTATTCTAACTGCGAGCCTAGGGTTTTCTTGACATAGCCTATCCGTATGTTTAGGACTCAGGGGGTGATTGTTGTAAACGGGTGGCAATAGTAAAATCCACCGTCACAAAAATCTGTAAATATTAGGGCTTGCAGTTGAGATCAATTTTTGAGATCCCCTCCTGCTCATTCTCCTACTCTGACTCTTCTCCCTCCACTTGCCATTAAGATTACTACTACTACTACTGCTGCTACTACTACTACTACTACTAGTAGTTACTACTAGTTACTACTAGTTACTACTAGTTACTACTAGTTACTACTACTACTACTCCTCCTACTACTACTACTACTACTCCTCCTACTACTCCTGCTACTCCTACTGCTGCTGCTGCTACTGCTACTACTACTACTACTACTACTACTACGGTCCGCCCGGGAATGCCCGGGACTCCGGGGAGGGCTTACTAGAACGATTCTCACATTCTAGCCCTGTGTAATCACGTTGAGCACCTGGAGCGATTGATTTAGGTCGCCGCGCGGCTTAGTTCCCTGCAGCCAATATCGCGCGGAACAAGTTTCCTGGGTCGTCCCGCGTGGAGCATCAGGCCAGGATCGTGCTCCCACCACAGTCACGGGCGTGCGGAGCCGAAGTACAGAACTGTCGTAATTGCGGTAGCTTCAAACAGCACTATTGGGCGGATCGTCCTCGCATTTTGGCCTGAGTTCCTCGGGTTTGAAGCGCTCTTGGACTGGACATGGAATGCTCGTTTCGAATACTGTTGTAGAGGTCCTGGAATTTCTATGAATTCTCTCGGAATGGTCTTCAGATATAGTTATGCGAGCTACTGTCTAAACTCCTAGAAGCCCCCTTAATATCCCCTATAGTAGTCCGTTTTTTTCCCCCATATAACCCCCCTTAAGGAGTTTAGACTATAGTACATGTAAGAGTCTAAGAGTCCGCTTGGAGTGCTCTTCTTGGTCCTGCGCTTTAATGCTCATGGCAGATGAATAGCATACTATGAGGATCCCCATAACTCCCTCATAATAGATAATTACCTACTGTAAGTACGTGCACGTATCCACCCTAAACCCTAAACTCTGAAGCCCAAACCCTTAACTCTAAACCCTAAAGCCCTAAACCCCAAACCCTAAAGCCTACATCCCATACCCTAAACCTGAGAGCCTTAACCCTGATCTTCTGCAGTGCGTATGAGAGGCATTGGTCCGCTTCTCCTTAGGGACTTGGTTGGAAAGCTGCCTTGGCAGAAAGGCCATGCCCATAAAGACTCAGGGTTTAGGGTTTTAGGTCCCAAGGTTCAGGGTTTAAGGTGATAGGGTTTGGCCTTTTGGGGTTTTAGGATTTTTTGAATTATGGTTATAATCTCAAACGATGTGTGCCCACTGAAAGCATGCGAGGATTGCAAGAGGATACTGAAGGTCCCTCTATTCAGAATGTTTTAGGTTCACATCGCGGAACACCCGCGTGTCCAGAACATCTAAAATCTTGCACCCTAAACCCTGAACCCTTGCCAGGATACGTCCGCAGTTGTCTTTGTATCTCTTGCTGCTGTTGCAACTGCAGCTGCAGATGCTGCTGAACCTGGTCCTGGAGACGCCTTGGCAAGTGAAAAGGGATTAGGGTTTGAGGTTTAGGGTTTCCGAAACGTAGGAGTCACGTCTTTGCAGCTCAATGATAGGGGATATATGTATAGATGGGTATACTTGCGGACAATTGGTGGCGGATCCCAATTTTGGAAACGCCCATTGAATTGTAACCGATCTCTTGAAGTGCAAGGCGCAACAACATGGAAAAACACGCATTTGCATAGATTACGTAGAATGGTATTGAGTTGACTTGGATAATGAACTTGCAGTGGATACTCCTTTAGCATCCAGGTCAGGAGCTTTCTGTGCAAGTTGGCTGGAAATCAAATTGCTTCGGCAGAAGGCTTTCTTGCGAGATGTCTGCAGTGACCCTCCCCAGCGATCTGGCCCCTCCACCCAAGAATGGACTCCTCCCCACTCCCTAATATTCCATGGGAAGGACGACATGCATGGCTACCTCTGGATGCTGGATCCTTGTTTTGGCCAAGGGGTCGGCAAATAGGGGGACCCGAATGTAGACCTCAAAATACTAGAAATAATCTTGTATTTTGGGGACCCCCAAACAGTACCCCTAATTTTGTGAAACACTATAACCCTACATACCCCATATACAGCCCCTATGTCACCAGGGCGCTGGTCCAAATTCAAGTGGGAATCTGGCTTCGGGAGCTCGGTGGCGAGTGACAAAACCTGAGTGAGCAGTGTTCTTTTTGGTGGTTTAGGGGTTTTTGGTGGCAGAACCTAGTGAGGTTCTATTCTTGTAAATGCCATACCCCAGGAAGGAAGATGTAATCTTTGGGGGACTGGTTGGAAGTTCTCTGAGAGTATAGTCCCCTTAAGTAGATAGAATCTGGGGTACATGGGGATCTTATTATACTAAAAAACCCAAAGCCATATATATTATCTACTTAAGGAGGACTAAAATCTAAACCCTAAATCCTAAACCCTGAATGGTAGTTTCCATTTTCTTTTTCCAATATCCCTATACGTTTTGTGATGCTGCCTTGGAGGTTTTTCTGAGCCAGTTGCCTTGCCAGGTGCGTGATGATCGGGGGCTGGTCCTGGCTCAAAGAACACGACACCTGGGACGTGCCCTAAATAGGGTTTAGGGTTTAGGGTTTAGGTGTTCCCCAAGCTGTGGAAATTTACCGTATACAGGCGCTGAGGAATTTCGAGGAACATCTGAGAAGCAACGTGCCTGGTGCCGCCGGCTTGTGTCCAGGGCGCTTCTCCTGTTGCAAGGTCGCTTGCTCAATGCTTAGGCACCCGAAGCGCCTCGTAGTATCCTTATGCCATGAAACATGAATGCCAAATCAAGTGCTTGCAGTTGGGGAGGCGGGGGACAAGTTCAAGGTGTCCTGCTTGGTGGCACATGCCTTTGCAGCGCCTGCTTTTGCGGGCAAAGCCTTGTTCTTAGCCTGACAGAGAATATAAGTACTGTAGCAGCACTGATCGCACCCAACAGCTCACCCGAAAAACAACACAACATGCTGAGCCCGCAGCAGCTGGAGGCGCTTCTGACCTGAGCCCAGCACAGGCAACAGCAACGCGTTCCTTTAGCAAATTCAAACAAACGCTAAACCCTAAACCCCTAATAATGTGGTAGTTTCCCCAAATAAGGGGACCCCAATATAGACCCCAAAATACTATAGTCCTTATTATAGGGACCCCCCAAAAGGGTACCCCTAATTTTGGGAAACCTTAATCCTTATAATCCCCTATAGAAACTCAGTTTCCATTTCATTTTCCATTTTCTTTTCCATTCGATTTTCCATTATATTAGGTACCCCTCATTTTGGGAAACCCTAACAATGTAGGTTCTCAACCGCTTCGGAGCTGGTGCAGGAGCCGGTGTCGGGGCAGGCCCGGTCCCGGGAATCAGCGCCGGCTGTGTAGGTGCTGCGATCAGAGGTGTGGCCTCCGGTACTATACTATAGTTTACTATACTATAGTTTACTATACTATAGTTTACTATACTATAGTATACTATAGTATACTATACTCTAGTATACTATACTATATTATAGTGTAATACTATAATGGCTATAATATACTATGTTACTATGATATACTTTAACATACGACAGTAGCTGGAAGACGATCTTGCAAGAGCTGCTCTTGCTCAGCTCTTTTCTTCTTCTGTGGTGCACCACATGCCCTGTGGTGATCTGGGAAGACAAAGCATCTATCTGAAAGGCTTGGTGGCAGACCCAGGGCACGGTGGGTGCTGCCTGTACCTGTGCAGCCACCACGTTCGACCTGAAGCGAGGGTGAAGCCTCAACTTATCACAACATCCCGGCAGTGCTTTGGCAAACAAGTGGAGGCGAAAAATGACATCGCCTTTGGTTGGGCCTTCACCTATCTCTATGGGCCATATGGCTCATTCTGTTTTTCTGCAGCAAGCGTGCTCAGGCATGGGCAAATTGACGAGAAGCCCACCCTGACAGATCCAAGGTTCAGAATCATGGTGCGCCAGTCCTCGAAGCGTGATTAATAAACCCCCTCTTTTTAAGGACCTAAATATTAGGATCCCTATTGTTATTTCTATTATGGGGAAGGGGTTTATAAATCATGGAGCTCTTAAGCTCAGGACATCCAGAGCTGCCGGGCCCAGGAAGGCTCCGCCCTCGGAGTCAGGAGCGTGTGCTTAGCTGCTGGCATGGCTCTGACGTCATCGGCTCTAAGAGGCTCGGGCCAACTGCACAGGGAACAGCTGGGTGACCTCCCCACCAGGCCTTAAGATGCGAGAAGCAGACTTCCATACCTTCCCCTACAAGCCCAGGTACCCATATAGTAGGTTCTTGGGTTATAGATAGTATAAGTTTATATAGGGACCCAAGGACAGAAACCCAATATGTAGCTAACTGGGCTTCTAGGGTTCCAAGAATTCTGCATTTAACGATGCGTGAACGGGGCGAAGGCGCTAGCGTGGCTGGCACGGCTTGCAGCGTCAGGCCGGTCGGCACTGTGCTGCTTGCAGGCTCCTACAGAAGGCATTGATATTAGTATAATGGAAAAGAAAATGGAAGCCACAGGGATTGTAGGAGTTATATTGGGATAGTGCGAAAGAAAATGAGGGGCTGTGAACAGCAAAACGGCATGCCTGGAATCATAGCAAAGCTTCTGCGGATGTAGGCCCCACACAATGGAAAATGAAATGGAAACTATTATATTATATTAGACCCTTAACCCTTCACCCCACACCCTAATCCCTAGACCCTTAATCCTGAACCCGGCTCGGTTGAGCTGGCTGGCTGGAGCTCGTCGTCTGCCTTGGCATGATGTGGCCCTTCCTGCATGAAGCACTCACAGAACAAGATGGGGGTTTCCCAAAATTAGGGGTACCATTTTGGGGTCCCCAGACTAAGGACTATACTATTGGGGGATCCCTGTTCGGGTTCCCCTATTTTGGGAAAGTACCAGATGCGTCCAAGAAACTCAAGCAAGGACAGCTGTTGTCGGAGTTTGCGCTGGATTTCTTCGTTGCTCTTTTGCCGCTGTGGGTTGTTGCCTGACCATGGGAAATATGCAGCACTTTCAGGTTGCCCAGGGAACATTCCCCAGGTCTGAGTCCCTGGCTCTCTGCAGCAGCTTTGGCAGCAGCTTTAGCAGCATCTGCCAGCTGAGAAGCCTATTGTCGGGTCATCATTTGCAGGCCAACGGACTGAACACAATGACATGACACAACGCATCTGAGCCCTTCCAGGCATGCTATGTGTCTCGATTGCTGCCTCCGTCTCCCGCAGCTGGTCCATAAGAGGGGAAGGCTCAGATGAAGCACGATGCAGCGCGATGCCACCATTGTGAAATGCACATGATCGCCGCGCAAAGCAAAAGCCTGAGGCATGGGCCAGGCCAGGAATCTCCTTTAGCTCTGCACGATTGTGTGCATATCGACAGGTCGGATCGTCACACGAACCTGCAAAGGATCTTGCGTGGTTTCCGCAACAGGGTTGCGTGGCAACCGCAGTGATGCAATGAGGGCAGGTGTCCTGTGCTGATCAGCATCTTACCTCACCAAAAAGCACATGCAAATCAAGGTTGATAGACCTTCTCCACATGTCAGCAAAATCTAGCCAACCGAGTTGCAAAGTTTTGTGCAGGCTAGATCCGGAAGGTCTTGCAGTTCATTCTTTTGGTGGGCAAACTTGCAGCCGTCCTTGCATGTGCTCCGCTCTCTTCGCTATTCATGTCTGAGCAGCCAGTACAAAAATGAAATTCTGTTGCCCGAGCTGGCTGGGGAAGGAACGCCTTTGGTGCAGGCTCCCAGGATGTGAAATTTGCACATCCTTGGTGCGCGGCTTTGAAGGACAGTGGCCGGTAGCTTCACATGCTACCCGTAAGCTGCTTTCAACATCTAAGATGCTTCGTCTTGGCGAAGATCACGGTTCTCTGGGCTCTCTCCACCGCCTGCTTGCAGACTCATAAGACGTGCTTAAAATTAAAGGCTGACATGATGACGGTTCTGCAAATCAGGCATCGTGGAGTGTACCATTCATTTGCGAACAAATGCTCCCTGCCGTGTTTGTAGAGACCTGGAAAATGTGACGCAGCTGGCCCCATCCAAGGCCTCAACTGAGTCTTCCTCGACTTCCTTCCTACGACGTCGTCCATGTCCGCGCGGCATCAGAAATCGCAACACCTGAGCCATAAGTTCAATGTTCGAAAATAAAACTTCCGGCCACCTCGGTGCTGCAAAGTAGAGCCCTTGAGTTCGTGCATCCCTCTTGCCTGTGACATTCGCGCAGGATGCGCACCGAAGATATCTTCGGAATATACACATATACGTGGTTGACAGCTTGGCCAGTGCAAAATGGCAACAATTCTAACATGACCTTGAATATCCACATCTTTGAAGAAGCAAAACGCAAGGTTCCAGCCTGCCAACGTAACGTGTCGCATTGTTGCTGAACGGGGCTTCATCTCCTCTATATTGCTATATTTCTACATTGCTCTATTGCTATATTACTATGTTGCTACATTGCTATATTATATGACCACGTTACTGGATTACTATATTACTATTTATGGGCCACACTTTCGTGATGGCCTGGCTTTCTGCTTACGACTGTTGCCGTTCGCCCCGCTGGCAGACCCGAATGTCAAACATAAGTGTATTTTACTGGGGGTTAGTGGGGAATAAGGGGATGTAAGTTGTAAGCAAGGGGATGTAGTATTTAGGGGTTATCCAGGGCTTACTAGCCACCAGCAATGAGTAAGCAATGAATAAGCAATGTGTAATGTATGTGGCGCAAAGTGGCGCATGAAGACAGCTCCCGGGAAGAAACATCCATGTGATTCATGCGTTGTCTCAATGCAATGAGGCAATACGTTTACCACTTATACCACTATATTTTGTACAAGGCTATAATGGAACCATTATCCATATATAACCCCGATAGGCCCTGAACCCTCTGATTGCGGTTCTGACCACCTATCAAATTGCACTTCAAGGTTTGAACCACTTGACCACCGTACAGAGTAATCCTATGTAGTACCAAGCCAAAGAAAGTAATGGGGGATCATGATTTGGGGATGGGGAACACAATCTTGCAAAACCTGCTGAGGCCCCAGCCCACGTCGGCGATGCTGTATCCACGTCTTGTCCACAAAACGACGTAAAGAAAACAAGCTGCGGCATGAGATGAACACATTTTGTCCTGTCAGACTGCATTGACAAGTGCGCGTTCATTGAATTTGAATCGTTGCAACACGCTAAAACCATTCTGTGCTGGTGTTGGCGACCCGGATGCAAACAGTTGTCTCCCAAAATGGGCGAATTGCTCAGCTATGCTGGGCGCCAGTTGCAGTGCCAGAGCTCTTGCCGTCAGCGCGTTGACGGTGGCGGCATGCAACCGGTGTGCGCAGTGTCATGAACAGCGTCCATAGCAGAGCTCCGTAATCCCCTCAGCTGCAGGCATAAATAGACCTGAAATGCCACCACGAACAAACGATGCGGCCACTTTTCGTGCACGTGGAAGAGCATCCGGCGTCTCTCCATGCTTGTGTTCGTACTACGTTGCAGGAGTCTGGCCCAGCTTCGGCAGAGCTGGCCGATAGGTCACAAGGCAAAGCCATCGACAACGCCTGTGCCAACAACGAAAAAAGGAAGAAAACCGCAAACATCGGAACCTGTGTCCACATGAAGCTGCTTAGGACCTGCCGTCAAAATGATAAGCGAAACCACAATTTCGCCCAAGTTGAAAATATGTGTAGCGGGAAGCGCAAACATGGGCAAGCACTCAATTCTGTGAGAAGTCTGCAGTTTGTTCGCGCTTGGATTCCACGGAAGAAGTGAATCCGGCGAGCACTCGTTAATCTCTGGACACGTCGCGGGTCACAACAAAAACCAACATGTCACGTGCAAGATGGAACGTGGTTGCTTGCTTTTTGGTTGTTGGGCCCTTGTCGATTTGTGACAGTTCATGGATAAATATGAATGAAATGTGGTAGGTCGTGGCTTGCAAGCTTTCGAATTTTGATGCTTCCTGCCTATTTCCGCGATCAAAACAGTCCAATCCATTCGACCGACTTTGATCTTTCCGAGCATTTAGCCTCCCGGCTCAATATCTTGATGCCTGTTGCTCAATCCACCTCACTGCGCTGACAACCCCCAAAACATTATTTTTGTGCGATATTGCTATGTCTGGCCTGCAGAAACAGCAAAATTGGGCTCAAAACGAGTGCTCTTGAAAAGCTCCCGTAATCGCTGCCCTCAATGAACCAACTTGAAGCAACTATATACCAAACCCGTGTTGTGGGTGTCAGGGCCGAGCAGAGCGAGTAGCGACAAGAAACTTCCTGGGTCGCAAAATTTGAGACACTGCAAGCATGGGAGTCGGCCTGTGTTCCAATGCGCAGTTTTGGGAGCAATGTTGAAGGACGTGCCATCCAATCCGTCGTCCCAACAATTCCTGTTTGTTATGGATGCCGGAACGCCTTCAGCAGGTAGTGGCATAGTGCAAGCGTGTCCAAGTTTCTTGAACAACAATCTTTGCGCTGGCATTTTTTGGCCTGAGCTGGTGGCCGAAGCCTTACCTACCGTCGCCCAGCTCCGTGCATGCAATTCGGGCCTATCGCTGTAGGCGGTCCGGCCCAGATGGTGGTGGCAAGGCGGAGGACGCAGTCGCGCCCACGACATGCTGACAACCAATCACGAACCTCGGGCCCCCCCACCAAGCGCATTCGACAGGGCACACTACATCGCCATCAATAGCATGCTTAGCGCGCTGCATGTACGATATGGAGATGCCCCTAGGCTTGCAAAATTCCCAACCCTGAACCCTCCGCGCCGAACTAACACAACAAAGAAAGGGTAGTCAGCTTCAGGAAGGGAATCAATGCCTACAAAACACGCCCTGGCCACGCGGCTTAGGTGTAGTCAACGATGTGTTGTGCCACCTCGTTTGGCGTTCCTTAGCCCAGTAATAGTGGAGGCATGTTGCCTCGAGTGCACGCGCTGGCACTGAAACCGTCATCTGCCCGCCCCGCGCGGCCAGGCAGGCAGATGCCAAAGCCACTGTGCTTTCCGTTCAGCGCTTTCAACGACCATGTCGCAGGTCAGCCTGCTGAATGGGCTGCTGGAGACACCAGAATTGCAGCAGCTGCTCCTCTACACCCGCCAGTTTCACACAGCCCTCAGCAGTTGCAGGTGGTATCATGAGTCGGACATCGAGAATGTTGCGAATGGCCTCCTTGTGGCACAGATCCGACCTCGCCCCCGATGCCACAATCATCTCCCCGCGGACTGGGGAGCCTCACCCGCGGGCCGATATCCAGCCGGGATGGGCAGCTGACAACAAGGCCCAGCACAAGCGACGCGACATTCGGACCTGACGCGGGCGCGCCGGTGCCGCCTTCAAGGTCGGCGGCCGTTGCGGGACCGAGGCTGGCACCTTTTCGCGCGCTACTGGGCTGCAGCTGCGCCTGCGCACTTCCGGACTCCGGGCTGCCGCGCAATCTGCTTGGGCCCACGCTGTGCAAGTTTGTTCCGTCGGGCTCCTGGTCCTCGCAAGTCAATGGGGATTATTCCGTACAGTACCCTTTGGCCCAGCCTCAAGATGCAGATGCAAAAAACGCGCGAAAAAAACATGTGAAATCTTGCGAGAAGCTGCGCCACTCTGAGGTTGATCCACGGAATTATCTTTTTCTAAAAATCCAACATATTCGATTTTTTTCACGGACTTTTTTACGCCTGATCCACAAAGGCTTCTAGTACGCCAGCTACCGGCTGCCAGCTCAGGGCCGCAAAGGCAAGCGGCTGGGGCCAACAGGGCCGGTCCACTGCAGCACTACATCCAGCGGCGGGCCCTCGCAGGCGCCCGGCCGCAGGGGCTGCTGCTATAGGGGCCGCCCAATGCTGTGCTGGCGAGCATGCTCCACCATCGCCGTGTCCAGCCCGCCGCGGCCGCTGCGCGGATGGCTGGCAGGGCTCGCTGGGCCCTCACTCGCACCAGCTGGCGGAAGAAGCTGCGTGCCCCCTCATTCCACCGACCGCCTACCTCCGAGCCGAGGACGACGAGCTTTTGCGGCCCCGCACGCGCAAGCTCCGGGTATGCGGCGTGCTTGCGTCGCTCGGCCACTCGCAGCGCGGCTCCGTCGATGGTAACGGTGCATGGCTGCGGGTGCCCAACCCACGTAAGCGAGGATACAAGCGTGGCGTCGCAGCACAACGCGCCGCCGTGCGGTGTGGCTCCGTACACGACGAGGTCAAGCCTCCGACGGTTTTCAGCTCCAACGTTCGGGGCTGTAGTGTGAGCAAGCCACTGCTGGGGGATAACCTGGCCATCCGCTCCCAGCGCCTCGCGCGCGACACGCACCCACGCATGTTGCACGATCTTTGCCCGCCTGGCGAGCAGACCTGTGCGGGGGCACGCGAGTGCGTGATCGCCATATCGGTTGACCACACCCATGCGTAGGGCCGCACGTGTTCCGGCAAAGTGGCAGGGGTTGGCGCAGGCGGCGACGTAGCGATTTTTTCCTCGGACTTTGTTTACGCCTGATCCACAGAGGCTTCGAACGCGAACAATTCAGGCGCAACCTCGCGAAGCTTGCTGAGGAAGGCAACGCGGGACATGGAATCATATGCACTACGGCCGTCCAGGGTCAGCACGGCACCGGGTCGCAGGGATGACGCAGAGCGAGCCTGGGAGGCCAGTGCGTCTGTGCCCGCGCGGGCCTGCAGCGCATACTGGAAGGTACGGGTTGCATGATCGAATGTGTCAGCCCAGCTCTTCGTGAGCTTCCGGGAAACGAGGCGGCGGAAAACGTTGCCTGTTGCAATCCCCCGCGCTCCGCAATCCCGCTTGCGCAGCGCAGTTGGCCGCGCCATCGCGGCGAGGGCCAGCTGTGCGCCTGAGCCAGATGTGTTGCCGCCGCTGCTAGCAACTCCAGGGCCTCCAAGTCGTGCAACAACAGCTTGAAGTGTTCCGCCCGCATGCCTGACAGGCCAGCCGCACTGCCGCGCCGGGCCTCGCGCAGCGCGTTGAGAGCTGTACGGGCTGCATGGGCTCGTACTGGAGCAGCTCCGTTGGTGGCGCACTGGGTCGGTAAGCGCTGCTCACGTGGCGGCATTGCCACGCGCGAACTAAATCGCTGTAAGGACTTGCCTGGCCCGGGAAAGTTCGCCTTGGCGGACTCTGGTGCACGCCCGCAGATGCCTGCGTTCGGCGAGAACTTCCGCGTCTAGCTCTGCCGGCGCTGCCGCTGGGCGTCAGCTGGAACGTGCCGTGGCAAGCAGCTGACGCAATTCACCGCGCTGGAATGCTGACGTCCGTGCGACGTTGCGCAGTGCTGCATGGGGCGTGCCACCCGCATGCGCCGCGCGAAGGCGTGACAGCGTGTGCGTCAAGGCGGACCGAACCGAGGCTCGCAAGAAGGGCGGTGCGTCCTGGAGCGTGGGCACCGGATGCCGCAGCTCCTCTGTGAGATCCACGTCGTCGAGCGCTGCCAAAGCCCCGTCGCCTGTGGTGGTGGCTAGTGGCGGACAGGCTGTGTGAGGGGTGGCTCGGGGATGCCACCGGCGAGGCAGTCTGGCGAGGCGACAAGGCACCAGCCGAGCGAGGAGGGGCAGGTTGCCATCAAAATTGCCAGTTCCGGCCAGGGAAGGGCCAAGGAGGCTGGGGGCAAAGGCACGTGCGGCTGTGATGGACAAGATGGCCGACCAGCGAAGTGCAAGGGCGGAGGTGCACGCTGCGCGAGAAGGCGGCAGCGTGCGAGCAGGCGGACGAAAGCGGCTGCTTCGGAACTCCACCGGCCACCGACTTCCATGCCGAGGATGGTGAGATGGCAGGGCTGGGAGGCAACGAGCTCAGGGTGCACACACCTTGGTTCGACGGGCAACCTGGAGGGCTGCCCCAGCAGTGCGGCCGCGCAGGCGGCGCGGAGCACCACAGGAGGTGAACGGTGCGACGAGGGTGGTGTCAGCGGCGACCTGGGCTCCATTCCCAAAAAGAAGGCCGTTGGCAATGACCTCTATCCGGCGCTCGTGGCGGTAAGACGCATACACAAGTAAAGCATTCGATTCGAACAAGAAGCCAAGTATGCGTGTGAAACAGGCCCCGTCCGCAACTAGCATCATCCAGTATAAAGGATATCGAAGCAACAGTGTAGGCAAAGCAAGAAGAGCAACCGTAGAAGGTACAACAGGGTGAGGCAGGGCGGGTGTATCAAAAGATGTCCACATGTACATGTGTTTGAGCTGCTGGTGGCTATAGCACTTCAAGCAAAGATGAGGACATGCGGTGCTAAGCAACAAAATGCTAACACAGTTTGAGCAAGCACAAAGACAGGGCGCCCAGGCTCGACGTTCAAGTCCCGAAGGAGGACGTGCTGCTGGACAGTGGCTCCTGCTTCGCGGCAAACGCTAGCTGCTGGCCGCTCGAGGGGCCCGCCACGGGAGCGCAGTACCCCGGAGCGCGGGCATGCCGCCACGTGGTCACCAAGGACGTCCAAGCCGGCAAGCTGCAGGTGCAAGGGGCAGCGGCATGCGCAATCGCCGGAGAAGCAGCGCCCAAAAGAGGGGCGACGGCAGGCAGAGCTCAGGCGAAGTGGGGCAAGCTGTAAAGACACGCGCTGCATATGGGCCAGCTTGGGAATCAAGCATGGCGGCCGATGCTGGGCCGAGCTCGCGACGGAGGGCCCGGTCACCGAAGTCGTCGAGAGCTCGGGACGCTGAACGCTGCCATCCACGAGTGCCGTCGACGCCTGGGTCATCATCATGAGACACCACGAAGGCACTGCAAAACCCACGCGGCTCTTGCTGCCGCACGGAAAGGAGCGAGCAGTCGGACAAACGTTATGGCCCATGGGGTCCACCAGCCACCGGCCTCAACTCCGGAAACCACCGTCGTGCCTGGCTGAACTCAGGGTAGGTGTGGCATCTCTTGCGCTGGGCGGCGTGGGCCTGAGCAACGCCAGGACGCGACTCCGCCCTGCGGCGGCCCACGGGGTTGACAATGGTGGCATCGACGGCAAGCTGCTCGCCGTGCCAAAAAGGCAGTGCAGTGCAAACAACTTCGATGCGTCGGGCATCTTGGATGGGCACATCAAAAATCATGTCAGCCAGCGGCACGCTGCCCGGTGGTCGCCCAAGGCATCCAAGCGCCGCCGACACGCGCAGGCGCGGGCGTGCGAGGGGCAGAGACAAACGCAACTTGCGCGGCAAAAGGGCGCGGAAGTGAGCACTGGGGACACAAACAACATCATCATGCGTCGGCTCAAACAGCATCTCGAACGCGCGCTCGTAACAAGCATGGGCAGCGAAGCGCTGCGATCCTCGTCGTAGGTGGTCAGAAGGCTGGTCCCCCGTGGGGCAGTGCCTGGGGGGTGCAAAGGCGGCGTGCCAGGGGGGTGCCGCATAGCCTTGGGCTAGAAGGTTCAAGTTTGTGTTTCCCACGCTTGGTCAAGGACACAGCTGGCGCACAAACTCTTGTCACGAGGTGCTCGGATTGCGTAGTGCAAGTCTGAAACGGGAACGAAGATTGAACCCCCTGTGAGACGGTCAAGCACGTGAGAAAATACTAGGCGAGCGGGCATTGCGAGCCAAGTCAAATGAAAAGTTGCTATGCGAGCTGGCATGCCTGTGTCTATTGGGGAAAAATGGTGGGTGCAAAAAATCTTCGTTCGGACATGCTTTAGCAAGTGAGGAAAAAACCAACAAACGCACGTGCTACGTGTCGGCGCAATCTGTTGGAAGGCGAGGCCTACAGGGATCTGCAAGGCACGTAACATGTGCGCAACGGCTGCAGGCGCACGCTCTTGAAGAACAGGCAGTGTGTCATACCAAGAAGTCCAATGGGCAGTATGCCTGCCGGCAGTGGCGGAACGAAGGCCAAAGAGTGTTGGCAGCTGCGCGGTTTAACGCGGTTCCTCCGGGCTGTCCGGCTAAACATGTTGCAATTGCGGTGTCAAGCTGGTTTGGGCATGGATGCTTTGGCCCTCGGACGCAGTCGAACATGAAAGTTTACGTGGCTACTGGTCAAAACCGTGTGCCCCGTGTGCACGCTTCATGCTGCCGGCGGGTCTGGATTGCGAACTTGATCCGGAGGGTCTGGAACGATGACTGACCCGTGCTGGTTCCCGCAAGTGATACGAGGTGAGCTTGCGTTCAAAATATTTTGTTTGGTTTGGAACGGGTATGGAACAGGTGTGGAAGGCGTGGTGGAACGGCCACCCAACGCAAGATTAATTTTGAAATGTTGCATCCTTTGGTTTGGAATGGATAAGTTTGGAGCGGAATCTGAGGACTTGATCAAATTGTGGACCGTGGTCTGGATCGGCATGTGCGCTCGTCCTTGTGCCGGACCCTTCATATTGCCCGGTAGCCATATGGTTTAGGATGGATACTCTGGTCATCGGACGCCATCGAACAATGTCGAACATGAACGTTGATGCCGTGGTCATCGGATGCAATCGAACATGAATTATGGTTTGGGCATGGACATGGCTGCCCTGGTGATCGGATGCATATGAACATGAATGTCAGCATTGTTTAGGTGCTCGGAATACACGGGGGGAGGTTAGGTTAGTTTACGCTGGCTGCGACTCCAGTGGCCGGCTGGCCAACAGCAGCAAGAGTGTACAAAGGGCACCTGCTGGGTATGCCGGGGTGTCGGCCAGGACTGCTGGCCCCAAACGGCACTGTGCCATCGCAACATCAACATCCTTCTGAAATAATACGGGGGAAGTGCGCGCAACCATTCTATAGAGAAACTGGTGCATAAACTGGCTGAGTTACCTCAATCTGGGGCCCCATTCCAGCACGTTTTCTGTACAAACTAGGATGCAGGACTTGTCAAGTCTAGATACACGGATAAGAAACCATTATAGGTGCAACGGAGGTTGGCCGCAGGTATAAACCGAGTGGTGGCTAGACGCGCGCCGCATGCGCGGATGAAGTGGCGGCTGCCAAGGGCGGCATCGAAGTGCCAACCGCACTGATGGCGCACGCTGCCAGCCTTTGTTCAGCTGTGCGCATCATCCCAAGTAACGTGGTGTGAGCGGCGGGCGCGGGTCCACGCCGGGTAAAGGTCACGTGTGCCAACATCAGATCAGAATGCAGCGGCGGTGGTGACCATGGCATTTCCTGATGTGGCAAGTCAATAAACTCTGTGCCAGCAGGCCCCCGTGTGGCAGCCACCGCAACATGCACTCGGGCGCTAGGTTTCGCGACATCCTGGTCGGTGAAGGTGCACTCCGTGTAATCTGCACCGCTGCGGCGGATGGTTGCAGCTTCTGGCAGGCAGTGCGGCACTTCGACGCGCTCAGCCGTGCGCAGTGCGGCCAACTATTTGTCATGGTCGCTTGTCCAACCGCCGACCGAACACACGGGGCACCTCAACTCGCTGCTTGCATACGCAGCTTGTGAACGATCTCTTTGCACTCATCAAATTTTACCCCTTCCATCCTGAACGGGCCCCGGATCATTTCCGGTCTTCTCCGGCCTGAACCCCGCCCTGCGATTCTATTATTATGCAAAACCCGCCCAAACCCCCGGCTTCAGCTCGAGAGTGTGCATTTGGGCGACCAGGTGTGAAAATCATGTGCCATGTGTCTCGGTGTCTTTGGACAGGGCGTTGAGGATAGCTACGTGACTGTACGTTCAGCACAATGCTTGCAACAGTCAGTGGCATTGGACAAATCCAGGCAACACTGCTGGCCTAGAGCAAACCGCGTCCGGCAAGAATCTACCGGAACACCTAGAATTGCACGAGCCGTTAAATGAAAATGGCGGCGCAAGCCTTCGATAGTGATAACGTGAAATCCCCAAGAAAACAAAGAAAAAAGAGAAAATTTCATCACCACCCCAAGCCCCCCATCATTTCCCAATCCCATGTTTTCTACCCTTCTCGGTCCGAGCGAGGGGGTTTGGGTGTGCCCGCGCTTTTTCTTCGAAAGCAGTTATTGCACAACTCCCGCCACGCTCGCAGTCCTTTTCACGCCCCACCTCCCTCCAGCCAAGCCCGTCCTGAAGTCCCAGCAGAGAGGTTTGGGTCCGTCCCCGCTGGTTCTTCGAGAGGAACAGGGGACAGGAAATGATTTCGCAACCGCCCACACCCCGGCAATCATTTCCCAGCTTCACCTCCGTCCACCCAAGCCCCCTTTTCTGAGTAGGGGTGAAAACAAGTCAGGAAACAATGATTGCAGCCCCCCCAAACCCCCAGTGCCCATCTGCAATCATTTCATCCCGTCGCCACCCTCCGACAATTCCAGCACCTCCGCCTGCTTGTCCGAGGACGATTCCGTGTGTGTTGCGTTGCTGTTCGTGAAGCATGTCCCGCAAGCAAATAATTGATGGGTGGTCGAGCTATTGCTCCAGGAATGCTAAGTGGCCGTCGTAGCGCACCACTGGTCGGCTCAAGAATGGAATGCAATAAATGATACAAACTTTTCCGTCCTTTCCCGGCAAAAATCCGAACATGTCCTTGGAGGCATGGCTGAAAACAAGAGTTTCGAGGTTGGTCATGGCATGTGCATAAGAACGCACATACACACCTTTCCACGTTGGCTGTGTTGTGCTATGTTGCGAGCTCCAAAGCCACCCCTTGCATTCATGCTGGGGGGTTGACGAAAAATTATGCACACTTACCCCCTGACACCCCTGCAACCATGTCAACGCTGGGGTGACTGCGAACAGAATTGGGCCAAACACCCCGAATGCAGCGGTGGCGGGCGCAGGCACGGTGCATGGCCGGAAACTCATCTCCGCGACGGCCGGTGCCATACTGTATTTGGCGGTTTGAGCAAAAAGTCTATCGACTCCATTTCACAGAGTCCTTCGTTGTATGTGTTTGACCGACATGTGCCGGAAGGCATGCCGCACGCAAGCAGCCATTGAAGCGGTGATCGTTTGATCTGTGGAGCTGTGTCCGAGGCAGCTGATGTTTGGGCGCCCTTTGCCACTGTACGTAGTACGACGGTTGGCGCCCGGAACGCCTGACACAATATTTTGAAATGGGTCGATATGGCGATGCGACGACATTCATGGCCCCCTGATTCGGGAGCTGGCATGCTTAAAAAGCTTGTATGAAGGCTCCTGGGCCCCTTACCTCATCAGCGCGGGCAAAGCGTTGCCAAACTCAATGTGGCACACGTGCCACCAGCTGTATTGCTCCCCGCCAGTGTCATCAGCTGCCCTGCATTTTTCGGTGTTGCGTGCCAGCCGTCGCGCTTGGCACCTGCAACAATCGGTGGCGTCGATGGGTAGGCGGGGTGGCGGAATATTACTCATGTTACCGGCTGCAGGCATTGACCTAATATGCGCCGATGTATTGTCAAACATCGGCAGCTGCGAGCACGCTTATACTCCTCGCCCATGGGCTACTTGCCAATGAGGCGTCCTGTCCAGGTCACCAAAACTGTAGCAGGCATGATTCCACGTGATGCTGTCGCATGCTGTCGCTCCGTGTTGCTCCGTGACGTCCACTGGATACCCCCGACGGCGGACCCCACACAGCAGTATGCCCTTTCCAGTATCAACAATCCACATCCCCCCGCCCGCTCATATCGAAAGTTTACAATTTGGGACAATTTTATGGACCTATATCAAAGTCGCTCTCGCAATGAACACGAAACCCCGGACTTTGCATGGCCTTATGCATACTCCGGACTATCCCGGACTGCTTTGCTGGGGGCTGCTTGGGATGTTGGGTGTGAACGGAGTGGTGAGTGAGTCTTGTGTACAGCTTGTGCTTCGCTGCTTCATCTCTAGGGATGACGAATCACTCGAGACAATCGCAGCTAAAGCCGATGGATCGGCACCTGAAGCTATACATGCTCGCGCATGTTCTGCAGAAAAAGGAAGTTTCGTCGCCACAGTTGTTGCAGGAGACCTTTCCCGGTACATCATACTGCCACTGACGTTTCTTGAATCGTTCCTTGTCCGCTGGGCGCGGCATGCTTATTTCGGATGGCGAAGCTTCCTGCACGGGAGAGTATTATCAGCTTTAAATCGCTGCGATTCGGCCTTCTTGACTCAGAATTGAGATCGCAAACGATTTGAAATCGCTGTGATTCGGCCTTCTAAGCCCCAGAGAGGACCCCATAGAATAATCCTTGTAGATAATCTTTATAATCCCTACAGTTTCCTGTTTTATTTTCTACTAGCTCAACACTACACCCCCAAGAAATACCACAGAATCCCCTAAACTCTAAACCCAGAGTCCCTTGGTGCTGGATGGCATGGCTGCACTTTTCAAAGCCTTGTGCCGAGCGACGCATGCTGAGCGGTGTATCTATGGCAGCAAGGTCTGTTGACTGTAGCATACTAGCTGGCAACCCCCAGCTTGTGCAGTTCCTCTTCCCAAGGACTTGCCGCATCCCAACATTTGGGGTACCTTTCTGGGGATCCCCATGATAAGCATTGTAGTACATTGGGCTCTATATTGGGGTCCCCTGTTTGGGAAATTACCAGCTTGCTGCATGTTCAGGAAACCCTTGGTCAAATCGCTGCTACACCAACTAACCTTCACGGTGTGAGCCTGAGGCATGGCATTGCTTTGCAATGCGGAATGGACAAGCCCACCGCCCGCTCTGTACAGAATCTTTCTTAAAGGAACGCCTCCTAACTGTACTCTAGACTGACTGGTGATTAATGAGGAATAAGGGAAGATAATCCCTATGTAGTATTCCTTCCCTTGTTCCCTGCCAATCACCAGTAAGTGGACCAGACTCGTCTGCTCTCATTCGGCCAGTCCCCTCTCTCAATCGGCCGGTCCTGACGGCAAGGTGATTCTGTTGAATTGATTTTTTGTCATCATATATCTATGTGTATGTAGACCAAAGATGGTTCTACTACTGCTATACCATTGGCAAAACACAACTTACTTGACGACACTTACACTTACTATCGCGTTTGCTAGTACAATAGGTACTGCTACGACTAGTAATGCTGCTCCTCCTCCTACTCTAAGCCCTAAACCCTAAACCCTAAGCCCCGGCAAGCTGTCCAGTCTGCTTCCACTTGAAGCTGCTGCTGCTCACGCCGACCTTAAAAATATGGGGATTTAGGGCCCTATAATGGAGAATCAAATGGAAAAGAAAATGGAAAATGAAATGGAAACTGGGATTACATAGGAGTTATTTGTGGTCAAGCAAGCAGTCATCAGCTAAGCTTGGACCCTTATATACGCACCAGGGTTTAGGGTTTAGGGTTAGGGTTTAAGGTTTAGGGTTTCAGGCTTATAGGGTCTAGGGTTAGGGTTCAAGGTTTAGGGTTGAGGGTTTAAGGTTCAGGGTTTGGGGCTTAGGGAGTTCTAGGGGATAATTGTAAGTATGCTCGGCTCTCATACCACCATCAGTGGGCGGGGGCCTAAGTCAAGTGAGTTCTCCAAAAGGGAAGGCTTTCCGAGAATAGACCTAACATGCTGGCTTGTCGTTTGTAGCACATACGTGGGTGGTAGTGTAAAAGGCCTTCACAAGCCTTTTAAATAGGATCCGTGGGCCTTTGTCCAAGTCCTAAGCCGTAAGCCCCCTAAACCTGTAAACTCTAAACCCTAAACCCTAAGCCTCTAAACCCTAAACTCTTCACACTAAATAGTAGTTTCAATTTTATTTTCCATTACCTTAATATTACACCAATATGACCCTAAACCCCTGAACAGCTGGACTGAGCCATGGACAAATTGACCCAAGGCGTTGAGCCAGTGCTCGAACTCCTCGTCCGAGAGCTATGGTTTAGGGTTTAGGGTTTATGGAGGTTTCCCCTGTTTAGGGGCGCCTTTTTGGGAGTCCCTAGCTATAATGAGCGGTTACAATATTGTGGGGTTGGGTGAGGTCGTCAGCCTATATAACTCGTAAATAACCCCTATATGACCCCTATATCATCCATGGATGATCCCTATGAAGCCCTCATATATGCCTTATAAATTTTCTACAGCCCCCCCAATATAACCCCTGTAAATCCACTAAGAACCCCATCAGCCCCCATAAATCCTCTAAAGCCCCCTAAACCCCCATAAGGTGTCAAGTTATCATTTGAGTCGCGTTTTTCTTGGTGGTTAAACCCAGTAAGATAACAGTCCTTATATAAAATACTATACCCAACAAGGAGGATAGAATCTTAATCTATATTGGGTACATAGTATTCCCAAATAAAATACTACTCATTTGTTCGTCGACGCCCTTCGACCGGATCTCCTCTTCGCCAGGAGCAATCAGGATCAAGCCTTTCCTCAGATTCGCCCACTTGAGGCAAACCTTCTTCCTGGGGTTTAGGGTCTAGCTTTAGGGTTTAGGGTTGAGGATTTAGAGTGGCCTTTTTAAAAACTGGGTGGTCGTCCCTTCATGGGGACTTTAGGGTATTGCTATTGTGATTTACTCTCACGCATGGTACAAGTGCAACTGATCTCTGACAGCTTAATTGAAACCAGGAGGCCTTCGGAAATGGGCAAAGATACTCAAGTATGGCTTGCAGGCGTCAACATCCTGCAGGTCCTTCATGTCATACACACCTGGGCCACAGCAAGGCCAACAGCAGAACACTTGCTTCGGAAGCCAGCCAGGATAAACATCCTCCCATATAACCCGGACCCTAAACCGTCGGCTCGAAACCCTAAATAATATGATAATTTCCATTCCAACTCCATTTTCTTGTCCACTCGATTCGCCATTTCTATCAAGGAAACGCCCGAAGTGGGTAGTCATGAGGTGAGTCGGCCTATGTAGACCACCTGATATCCTCATTACCCCTAGCCTAGCCTCATCCTGGTAAGACATCGATATTCGAGGTTGCCAGCCATCCTTCAGGCTCACCAAGCATCCTAAACCCTATAGTCCCCCTTAAGTAGATAGAATATGGTTTTGGGTATATTTTACTAAGATCCCCCATGTACCCCATATTCTATCTACTTAAGGGGGACTATAAGCACAAAATTCTGTGTCGGCCATGACGCCGATTGGGATAGCCTTGTCCTGCTTACCGCTGTTGAACCAGGACCAGTTGCTCCGGGCACGAAGCTCCTTCCAGTAGGGTTGAGAGTCTAGAGTTTAGGGTTTAGGGAATAAGGACTCTGCAATCACTTCGCCTTAATGATGACCCCCCCCAATAAGCGCAAGACTCAACCCTATTTGTAAGGGTATTACACTGGCTGGCATCTTAAAATTTGCAGCACCTCACTTCAATTCTCTTAGACCAGGTAGGTATACCCTACACTCTAAACCCTAAAAATTACCAACCATTAGTGCCATCAGGAGGCTGCAGGAAACTAGCTGGTCATAACTTGGAGTTGGGGATTTCCGTTCCTAGCTATTCGATAAAGAACCCTGTTAAACTGAACTGAATGTATGGTCTAATCACCCTAAAACCCTAAGCCACGCCTCAATCTTGTACACCAGCCCCTTGGGGGGCTTCTGTGTCCAAATCACTAAGATGCCGGTGTGCTCATCCAGCTCTACCCATCGCCTCGCAAGGCCGAACCCTAAACCTAATCCCCACTCTTTGGGTTTAGGATTTATGTTTATGGTTCAAAAATATGGGTTTCATTGAAGGGGATATAGGGCTTGTGTAAGATTATTGAAGGATTAGTAAGGATGTGTACGGTTTACGGGCTTCCAGAATTTAAGGACCCATTTCAATGTGGTCCCCAAAGTAAGGATCATGATGCCTATTGAAGCTGTGGTCTAAACTCCTCCTATCCCTCTAAACAACCCCTATAACACTCCCCTACATAAGTCCATATGGAACCTAAACCCTCAGCCCTAAACCTTTCAGGAGTTGAGACTACAATTCATTTGGGGCCCGGAAATCCGCACATGTTTGGAACCATCTGTTTTGGGGGGGCTTGCCGGCCTTAGGGTTTGGGACGTCGGGCTTAGGGTTTAGGGCTTAGGGTTTAGGTTCAAGGGCTTAGGGTCTGGGTTGCTGCTAGAGAATTGAAACTGAGTCGCCATTTGAGCTATAGTCTACACCCCTTTAAAGGGGGTTGGTTATACAGGGGATTATATAGGGGAGTATGATAGGGGCTATTAAGGGGGATAGTAGGAGTTTAGACCATAGCTCAGTGTACTTCGGGCAATTCCATGCTATTCATTCATGGACACTTAAGTTACCTTCCTTACAATAACCGCCTAAGCCCTAAACCCTAAACCCTAAACCCTAGGCCCTAAACCCTAAGCCTTAAACGCTAAGCCCTAAACCCTAAACCCCAAGGCCTAAACCCTAAACCCTAAATGCTAAGCCCTAAACTTTAAACCCTAAACCCCAAGGCCTAAACCCTAATCCCTCAGGCCTAAACCCTAAATCCTAAGCCCTAAACCCCAAGCCCTAAGCCCCAAGCCCCACACTTTTGCATCCCTTAGCCTAATCTGCGTCGTTTTCCAGAAGCCGCTAGAAAGTTGGGTCAGCTCACCGCGAAGAGGTTCCTTCTTTCGAACGCCTAAGCTCCGGGGGGATGGAGGAAAGCTTTCACCACTTAGGATCCCCAAAAAGGTTTAGGGCTGAGGATCCCCAAAAATACGATGATCATCATTGGAGTGTGAGCTAGTTTCGGAATCCTCAAAAACTGGATTCTCAAAATGCTAGAAGTACAGCAGCATGGGGGGATAAGCCATATTTGGTGGTGCAAGAGTTCCTCAATCATCAGTCTCTGCAACAAATCACGAGACGTCGCACAATATAGTCATTAAGCTCATACGTTGAGGTCCCTGTTATCGCAGTCCCTTTGAGTGAGTCCAAACTTGGGAGGTTCCAATCCAAAACTTCTGGTTTAGGGTTTATATACACCCAAAGCAATGTTTGTGGTAACTAATTTTAAAGACACGTTAAATGAGACCCCCGAGTGCTTGGAAACTCTCATTCCTGGCCTTTGGTTAGCTAGGAATGAAGAAATGGATCCTGACAGTAATCCCTATATAACCCATAATAGTAATATCCATTTTCTTGTCCATACCTTCATTCCAAGCTAACCAGAGGCCAGGGATTATGCCGAGCAGCCAGTCTGACTCTGCACATACTGCAGCACCTTCCTTAGGAAATAGAGGATTATTGGGCGTACTTCCTAACAAACAAGATTTGTACCGGACCACCACAAGGGATCATATAGGGCACTCCTACCAGGTCTCAGAATCGAACTTCTTTTAGGGTTTAACGGTTTGGGATGGTTGAGGGTTTACACAACTATGCGGGATCCATTCCTCCGTACTAACCACCAGCAAGCTTCTTGTCGCGCTCGAACTTCTCTTTGCGTGCCAGGGCCTTAAGCGGAGCATCAACTATGACAATGACGATTATCATTTTGAGTCTTAGTACTGGTATCAGTACTGGTCATAGCAACGTACGACGCTCATGCCACTAGTGCTGCTGCTGCTGCTACTACAACAACAACAACAACAACTACTACTACTACTGCTAGTATTGCTGTTTTCCATACTATATTGCTATTAGTACTACTTCTAGTAGTATTACTCTTTACTATTTTATACCATTACTATCACTACCACCCCTTCCCCTAGACTCTCCGCGAAGCTGCTCGTGCCCGGGTTCTCTGGAGCTCCTCCTCATAGGGCTTCTCCACTGGAGAGTACAACTTGGCAGCAGCAGGGTCCCCCCAGCCCCTTTAAAAATGATTATTATAGTATATTCTAGATAGTATATTATCTTATATCTATGGTGTATTATAATATATTTTGGTATATTATCATATGTTGCAGTACATTATGGTACGTAGTATCAGGGGGCAAAAGGAATCCCTGAGGTGAAGGGTTGAGGGAGCAGAGGCTCATAACTATCAACTTCGCAACTTCGTGTCGGCGCGTATCGGCATTTTGCCGATGCTGAACCCACAGTCTCGGCGTACAGCGAATGTAGGACATGTCTACAGTAGTCTTATCGCTGTTTTTCGTAGGGTGGCTAATTCGTAATAGTTTCTGTAGGAATATCATCTTCAGAACATGTCTAGGAACAGCGGCTCGTCTATCTCAATTTGACATCTATTGCGCTGTAGCAAGAACCAGGAGGGGAACTCCTCAGCTTAAGTATGCCACGGATGCGGGGACTGAATGCATGATATCCCAAGATGTAGATCTTCTCCACTGTAGGATCTTGGTTGGCCCTTGGAGCCCTTTGAAAATATTAGTATACAGGGTCCCGTAAGCCCCAAAGGGAAAATCCTTACTTATCCCAGAGATTTACCGAAGGATGACTGCAGTCTAAACACGCAGATGAAGCTTCGACGCATCTGAGCCATAGTTTTCAACTTCAAGTATCCCACTGATTATCCCCCATAGTACTCCCCTATATAATCCCTTATATCACTGCCTTTAAGGAGATTGCGGCTCATCTGAGCTGCCAGCATCAAAGTCCGCCATGCGCTATGGCGCAAACCTTCCTAGCTTGGGAGCATTTGAACTAAGGCTGTGTTAATTCTCGCGGATGATCCTTTGGAGGGTTTTTGGTTCAGCGTTCCATAGACTGCTGTGAAATTGCGGCTGCTCCAGTCCGAGTTGTGGAGTTGTGTCTGCTGGGCTCTCCCAAGAGCCAAAATCACTGGCCGCGCAGGCTCCAATTCCAAGAGCATACTGAACAAGACCAAATTTGCAGCAGCTTCAGAAGGTGGCATCTTGATCTCCATCTGGGTTGTTAATTTATGCACCTACACAACACATCAAGTGTGTCCTACCTGCACTCACACTCTCCAACCTGTTTTTCGCGAGTACTTTGCCTGCTCCCCTTCGCAAAGTTCGCGCACTGAGACACCAGGATGTCAAGCATCAGAGCAACAGCAGAGACTTCAGAGAGTATATACATTAGGGAAGCTATAGGGATAATGGAAAAGAAAATGGAAGCTACTATAGTAAATCGGGTATATGTTAAATGACTCCCGATTTGGGAAACACATCAACCCATTTATCATAATATAGGAACTACATGTGGATTGTACTCCCTTATTCCCTAGGAATGGAGAATGCAATTGTAAAGAAAGTGGCACATGAAGCGGAAACTGGGATTATGTAGGCCCCACCAGAAGGCAATGCAACCCTACATATCCCTATATACCCCTCTCTCTAGCTCTATGGCTGTAAGCCCTTACATAATCCCAGTTTCCATTTCATTTTTCATTTTCTTTTCCATTTGGTTCTCAATTCCTAGCGAACAAGGGAAGATAATACCTACACAATCCCTATATAATATTGACAGCAGCTCAGGCCCTAAACCCTAAACCCCAAACCCCTTAACCCGTACACCCCTAAACTCGTAAGCCCCCAAACCATAAACCCTAAGCCCTGAACCCTAAACCCTAAGCCCTGAACCCCGAAACCAGATCCTAGGGCTCTTGGTCTGCGCTGTCGCTTCGCAAGTGCCTGTGCTACCCACACATCCCCCATGCTGGGCTGCTGTCCAGGAACTTCAGTTAAGCTATTCATGGGGGAAGCCGGTTATTCAATAGTGTGTATATATATATACATATATTCAAGATGCATATTATGGGAATGACGGGGATATGGGGCAACACAATTCTGTACCACATACATTTTCATATATCTTTATACACATACATACACAATATCCATTTTATGATAATCGTAAGGAAGCTGTTTCATCTTTCATGTATCCATGTTGTGGTGACGTAACCCTACCCTAAACCGTAAACTGTGTACATAACCGCTTTACAGGGAACCGATTCTGGTTATTGAGTTTGAGGGTCCTTCCTTGGAGGGTCAGGGGGACTTAGTAAGCAGGTTAAGATGCCAATAATGGAAAAGAAAATGTATAGTATTTAGGGTTTGGGGTTTGGGGTCATGGGGACTTGGTAAGTAGGTTAATACTGCCTATAATCCATATAGTAACCCTAGTTATCCCCTTACTGACCTACTTAGCAAGCCCACCTGAACGCCCCCAAGGAACAGCAACCCAGCATAGTCTCGCCAGGGTGTTCGCTGCCTGCAGCATTGAAAAAGACCACTCAATGCCTTGCTTGACGGCACATTACCGCAACATGTTATCTAAAAAAGTTGCTATCAGAGGCTATAGGATATTAACTAGATATAATTTGGATTTCGCCTACCTAGCCCTTAAACCCCATAAGCTACTAAATAACCTCAGTTTCAATTTCATTTTCACTTCTCTTGTCCGTGTGGTTCTCCATTATACAACCCTATATAAGCCAATATAGCCCGTATGTGCTACAGGCAATATTTTCCAGATAAGAAATGGACATGGGTTCCGGAATCGGGACTATATGAGGACTATACTGAAGCACAAGAGGGACCCCTATGTCCACTGGCAAGAGTTCCTTGATAAGCCTAATAAGCAGCTCATCTACACCCTATAGACCCCTACATCATCCCAATCTCCATGTCTTTTTCTTCCATTTGATTTTCCATTATTCCCATATACTCCTATATATCGCTATATACCCCTGTAGCATGTCACTTGCCATATACCCCTATATTCCATTCTATAACCCTTTGTATGTTGCATGTATGCGAACCTTCTGGCTCAGCGAGCCCGATTCGGAAACGAATCTGCCCTGCGGATCCCTGACTAAAACACACACACACACACACCTAAGCTTTCACGGCAAGCCCTCCGGGCTCTCCCAAAATTCGGGACACTATGGGGATGTAAGCGGGTTTCCGAAAAGTAGGGGTACCAGTTTGAAGTTCCCAACCATAGGGATTATAGTATTTGGGGCCTATGTTGAGATCACCTATTTCTGGAAACTACCATAGTACCCGAAACCCTAAACCTTAAAATTATATCATAGGGTTTAGGGTTAAGGTCAAGGGTTTAGGATCTGAACTCATCGACAGTCCTTCAGCTGGGCACTCAGGCTCCGTAAATCAACACTTCGCTGTTCTCCTTCAGGTCCTTTGTCCTGCAGACATGGCAAAGTCCGCTTCAGCTTTTTAATTTTCATATCTCCCTCTATAGGTATATAAGGACTACAATGTACTTGTCATAGAAACACCTCATATACACGTATAAATAAGTATATATATATATACACACCAATATTTCCGTCTATGTCCCCACATATCCTAGAATTTCCCCATAGCAAGGTCCTCCTGGGCCGCTGCTAAGAAATTTACATTCAATGATGAAACTCAGGAAACCCTATGTTTTACTACATATCCACATCATGGTGACTTTAACCCCTAAACCCGAAACCCTCTGTACCCATATTAGGGCAAATTAATTTGAGTTCAAAGCCTAAACCCCAAACCCTCAACCCTAATCCCTAAACCCTAACCCCTAAACCACAGCAACCCAGCCTTTGGATGTAGTGCTCAGCAAAAGTTCGGCCGAGCTCTGTTGGCTGTGAGAAGGCCACGCGCCTGTTGGGAGCCAGCAATTGCCGAGCACCTGGAACTGGTTTGGGGTTAAGGGGTTTGGGGGTATAGGGGTTTTAGGGGTTAGGGGTTTGGAGGTTTGGGGGTATAGAGCTTAGGGTTTGGGGAATATGGGGATATACAACGGTCTAGGTATATATAGGCATACATAAGGAGATATGGGGCCTCGGAAATGCGGATATGCAACGACAATACATATTCATGTAGATGTATGTGTGCGCACATATAGATATATGTATATCTATATTATACACATGGGGATACATGGGGATAACTTTGGAGTTCGACCTGCGCGCAAGAACAGGCGCCAACACGCTTCCTGTGCTCTTCTTACAAGTGGTTAGTAAGGATTGGACAATGGATCCGTCTACTAGTCTTCATATGAGTAGCGTTTTTTCGTGGTTGAACCTAGTAAGATTATATTTCTTATATAAAATACTATACCCCAAAAGGAGGATATAATCTTACTCTAGATTGGGTACCATAGTATCCCCCCAAGAATACTACTCATATAGTCACCATATTCCATCCCCTCCTTCCCTACTGACAAACCTCAACCCCAAATGATACTAGCAATACTGATAACGTGTTGGTGTACTATTTCTTTGAACTACCTTCATCCTAAAATCCTAAGCCCTAATCCTGAAACTCTAATCCCTCAACCCTGAACCCTACTCCCTACAAAGAACCAGCCGGTCTTGGGCCCCAAGCAGTCCACCAAAGCCTTTGCCAGGCCCCGGCGCCGCTCAGATCGTCGTGTCCAAATCCTGGGTTGGAGTTCAGGGGTTTAGGTGCCCCCTAAACCCAAAACCCTAAAAACTAATGCAGTAAACCCTATACCTTAAAAAATACTGCCCTAAACCCTAAACACTCAGATTTTCAGGCTTTTGGGCCCAAAGACTATACTATGAAAGGCATTTTGGGCAACTGTGAGCCTTGAGGCGAGGGAATTTCAAGTAGGTTTCCATACCGGGTTCCCTTTTGCAGGAGTTTACAAGGGTTTAGGGTTATAGGGGTTTAGGGTTATAGGGGTTTAGGGGGATAAGTCACCACAACTCGCATCTTGAAACAGTAGGAGTTTTCTTGTAATGGGGCAGGGAAATAGCAAGCAACACTTATTTTCGAACCTACACCAGCAAGCCCTAAACCCTAAACCCAAAACCGTAACAGCAGCCAAGAAGCACCGAGATACCGAGAAGAGGCTCTCGGAGACGCCTCGCGGAGGGATACAGGTGTCTTCACAATATTGCGACACAATAGTTTCACGTATGTCGTATCATTATCATAATGATTATAGGAGAATATATTGCTAAACAGTAATGTCATGTATAATAACTCAATAATTCCTATATAGTGAGTATTATGTAAGCTTCTAAGGGGGGGGTAGGATATTGAGAGGCTTAAGAGGGTAGTATCTTTCTTCGTCAGAGCTTAGGATTTTCCAAGGTCCAACCTGCCCCAGTGCTTCAGGCGCAGCACTAATCCCTTCCCCCTCACATGAAAGCCACCCCCCACCACCCCCTAATATTGAATACTCCCACTGCGGTATGTTATTGTGATATGTTGGGAAACCCTAAGCCCTAAACCCCTTCACTATTAAGTAAGGGGGGGGGGTAAATGTTAGGGGGAGGGGATGAATCAGAAGCTGAAGCAGCACCTGGCTCGTGGGCTCGGGGTTCGCACCGGCGCAGGTGGTACTGAGGCCTCGGGATCCAAAGTCTAAGGAATAGTGGAAAAGAAGATGCAAACTACTAGGTTATTTGGGTGTTTCCCAAAATTAGGGGTACCTTATTGGGGGTCTATATATTGGGGTCCCCTTTAGGGAAACTACTATTTAGGGTTTTGGACTCATGGGCCAAGCCTCAGGTGTTGACGGGATGGATGGTGTCGAGCACGTTGAGGCTGTTGCCATCAGGCCATCTAGCAGGCATCCCTTTCCAGGTGGTAGCGCTTCAGCCATGCGAAACTGCTTGCGCAAAGCATCTTTCGTGGTGGAAAGGGGGGAAGGAGATTCCTGGGTTGCTGTTAAGGAACTTAAATTAAGTTACCATAATGGGTATTCATATAGTAAATAATAGGCTTTCCCCAATATAGTAATGGGGGATTCTGATTATAAAGCCCCCCCCCTCAACAAGTAGAGGGGTCTGAATAATCCGGGGTCCCAAGTAAGTACGGGAAAACTTGTTTGGAGGGAATTCCAGAGGAACCCATAAACCCTCAACACTACGCGCTAAGCCCTCTGGCCTAAGGCTTGGGATATATTTGCAATTAAATATTAATAAATCCTTTCCCCCCGAATATTAAAACCCACCCTAATATGTAGAATTCTAATTACATTTCAATTGATTTGAAGCTAGCAT
>CAJNIZ010002525.1:53321-70232 GCA_905231905.1 Symbiodinium pilosum
GAAGCTAGCATGCACTATTCCGTTTCTATGTTGTTATTAATCCGTTCAGCCCGGATTTAGCTCTAATACGACCCCCTTTATATTATTCCGTTCAGGCCTGATTTAGCTCTAATACGACCCCCTTTTGTAATCCGGCCCCTACATTAACTTAAATTAAGTTGCCCGGAATGATTCTAAATTTCTATATAACCCCAATAATACCCCATATAATCCGTTATAGTAGTTTCCGTTTTCTTTTCCATTGTCCCTATTGAAACTGCGATTTATTACATATAGTAACTAAATTAAGTTCCTTAACCCCTCTTAACACTAAACCCTATATATCCCTATAGACCCCCACATATCTACCCCCTATATAACCCTAAACCTCAAGCCCTAAACCCTAAACCCTAAACCTATATACCCCTATTATAGTAACTTAATTTAAGTTCCTTAACATCATCCCAGATTCTGGGAGGAGCTCTGCAGCAGTGATGCACTCTGCACTCAGCATAGCAATGACATGCTTGCCTCCAGGGGAGTTTAGAAATAAATCAATTTTCAATAAGGATAATGGAAAATAAAATGGAAACTACTATAACGGGTTATATGGGGTATTATTGGGGTTATATAGAAATTCAGAAGAATTCCAATTCCGGTCATGTTAGTGCTATTCCATACATAAACCACCATTTAGGGTGAGGTCGGGTGAGGTCACCGTAAATTGCCCAGTTACCTCGCAAGGCCAACAAAAGAATCACTCTCCTGGTGGCCAGCTGCTCCACTGATGGAAGCTCCAAGATATGTGAGAGCTGTGTTTTCTGGATGTTTTCCCAAAGTTCCACCAGTTGTGAATCAGCTGCACCTTTCCGTGCGTTTGCACCCAGCCGAACCACACGGCAGGGGCCTTCTGAACTGGGCGCACTGCCCACAGCTTCTGCTGGAAAGTTCCACTGGAAGTTCGCCGGGCAAATGTGCAGAGCGCCCTCGAGCGCCGTCAGCCGCTCCCCACACTCCCGGCAGTTGCGCGCCACAGCGAGCAGCGACTGGCCTCCTCCAGTTGAAGGGCGCTTAAGGCGTTGCTTAATCACTGCTTTTGGTCGCGTTGAGACTGCCAGCATGGCTCTCAAGCGGCTGCTGCTGTGTGTAAGATCTGTTTGTACCTCTTTTCTGTGCAAAGGTCCTATACAGTTGCTGGTGCTTTGTCTGTATGCCTTTCTTTCAGTCTACTTGCCACAAGAGGTTCCACACAACTAAACCCCAAGCCTAAAGCCTAAATCCAGTGCCACATGTAGCATGAACTCTTGCAGGCATTTGCTTCGTTTGAGCCGTCAGCGAAACAACAATCGCAAAGCTGACCTGAAAGGCGGAATTTCGGGTTTAGTGTTTAGAATTTAGGGTTTGGGGTGTAAGATTGAGGGTCTAGGATTAGGGTTTGGGATTTAGGGTTTAGGGCACAAATTCCAAACAGCAGCTAAACCAGAAAGCATGGCATGTGTCTCACTGTTGGCTGGTAGAGAATGGAAGAAGAGATCCCCCATGTAGTCGCAATACCAAGTGTTCAGAAGTTATCATTATTTGTACTACGATTACGACTATTATTACTGTTGTGATTATTTTTTCTTTTTAAGTAGTCCCTAAGAAGCCCACCGGAACCATGTATTCCATTCTTCCATTCCCTACTCACCACCTATGCACTAAACCCTAAACGTGGTGGTATCCATTTTCTTGCTTCCTTCATTCCCTACTAGCCACACTAAACCCTAAACCTACACCCTGAAACCTAAACCCTAAAGCCTAAACCCTAAACCCTGAACCCTTAAACCTGAACCCTAAACCCTCAACCCTACACTCTTTTTGCATGGGTCTTGCAGACCATTGGGTTGAGAGATTCTCAGTCAAATCATCTCCACAGCGCGCCTGGGCTGGGGCGTGGATTCATGGAATCATGTGTGCTAGTCTGGACTCCTTAAAGGGGGGTTATATAGGGGATTTTGTAGGGAGCATTATTTAGGTTATTAAGGGGGATACCAGGAGTTTAGACTATGGCTCATGTAGGGGTGGTTTGAGTGCTTTAAAAGTTATACATGCATCTAGGTTATGTGGGCTGTAGGGATAGTGGATATTACCCCAATAATGGAGAATCAACTGGAAAAAGGACATGGAACATGAAATGGAAACAGGGATCGGCCTTTGTCTCTGCTTCATTTTTCTCTTCTTCTTGGCACACTTATCAGAATCGTGTGATCTCGTCTAGATTCTGGTCAAAATAATGACTCTGAGCTATGTTTGAGGTATCCTTTTCGATGCTTATAGATAGAAAGAATCTAGGACCATAGTCTTGGTACTCGTTCAGGCTCCTACTGAATTTGCTGACCCCCTGACTCCCCTTTGGGGCTTAGGGATCATGTTGGGCCATGTTGGGTGTAAGCCTCTTTTGGTGGCTGAATCAAGTACGATTGTATCCCTAAGCCCTAAACCCTAAACCCTGCTGACGAACTACTATGATCCCCACGCGAAGCATGGAATCTTGCTCCCTATGACCACGGTGGATACAACAGTTCCCTGCATGACCGTAAGTACCCTAAGCCTTGCGAGTTATGGTCATGCCGAACTTTAAATATCAACGGTACTGTAACTCCATTACGAATCTGGAACCTTTGTCTCAATCCGTCGGACTCCCCTAAAACAGTTAGCAAGATGATGCCCATATTATGTACTCTCTGTAAAACTCATGCACCACTGAATTTGCCCCTTCCTCAAGACATCAGCATACCATCTTGCATTCCTCGGACCTCTGAGTTTGAATTTGGTCAAGGGACTTTTAGAAATACCCGTTTAAAGTTTAAATCCTTCTTGGCTTCAGATATTCATATTCATGTACAACAGCAGCAGCAACAACACCAACACCACCACCAACAACAACAACAACACCAGCCCCAACCCCAACCGCACAACCACGCTGCCGCCGCCGACGACCACAACGACGACCACAACGACAACACCGCTGTGAACCCTCGCGACCCCAAACCATAAACCCTCAGTCCTAGACCGTCCACCCTAAGCACACTGAGGCCTGAACGCTGCGAGCTTACCGGCGCGAGCAGCCGCTCAAAGAGTAAGATGTAGGCGCCTGCCCATGGTTTCCTCATTATGTACTCCGGGAACCCTAAACCCAAAAAGCCAAATATCATATGGTATTGCTGAGGTACAAAAAGCCGTGTATGTCTTTTCGGCCCTATCTATACTGGTTCGAAGCGTACCCGCCCTGGAACCCTTGCAAAAACTAATTTTACCTGTGTGGGGGGGATCATATGCACAAAAAAAAATGAAAGAGCTGAACTCTGTTTCACGATTTTGTAGGTGTGGGGTCTACGGGATATTCTCAAAAATAGTGGTCCTTTCTGGTTTATACATTATAGTAAGTCACCTAGTATTTAGGGGTACCAAAGCGGACCCTGAACTAAAACCCCTGAACCTAGCGTAATTGGGGATTCATGGGTGCATGGTCGCAAGCAAGGCCGGACGAAGAGCTCCTGGAAATTGGACCCAGTAATTATTGCTACCAGTAGGTCCCTCAAGACTAAGCACTGAACTCTAATTGGCATTGGCTGGAGCTTTCCGATTGGAGGTCCTTCCCAAAACGTTTGCATTCAAAACGTCTCCTGTGGTGCTTCTGGGTCAGGGTGTAGGTAGTAGTCTGAGGCTTTTTAAAATGGAATAGCAGCCCTTTGCTAGCTTAAGAGCGCACCCATCATGCCCAAGCCCCAGAAAGCCAGTTTGGAACAGTCAGATCCCTGAAATTGCTCCCTCAGCCTTGTCCGTCGTTATAGGGGTTTCCCGAAACACTACCTATAAGCAGAATTACTGGAAGCAAAAGGCCATTTGCGTCTTGCACACCACGTGCCTGCTTCGTGGAGCCTGTGCACTTCGACACCTTTGCCGTACCTGCGCTTTGCCATAATGAGTGAGTTTACCGGTTCGAAGTCATGAGGTTTCGGGTTTGGGGGGTGGGAGCCTGGCTACATGAGTCTGCCCAAGAAAGGACTCATAGTCTCATAGTTTTGACGACCCCCTGCCTGTCCATCCTGGCGCGCATGTTGCTGTCACATCAAAGGCATCTCCACGGAGGTCCGTCTCGGTCACGGTGTAGCCGTCAGTGACCTGCAACGGTTGATGTCATGCTGCAGGCTCTGCGATCCAGGATGCCACAAACTCTACTGTTGTCTCCTTCAAGCTTGTATGCCTTACAGTACATGTTCTTAGGTATGCACAATATGTGTATATACATATGCTTGTGTATACATATGGGTGGTTGTCAAAATTATGGCCCCTTTTTGGGTACCCTAAATATTAGGTGCTGTATTATAATAGGGATCCAAAAAGGGTCCATAATTTTGACAACTACCCATATGTGTGTTACAGACACGCAGTATCTCCATGTAGTCTCCTTCATTATTCATCATAGGTGAGTAGCGTTTTTTTTGGTGGTTAAACCCAGTATATTCCTTATATAAAATACTATACCCAAAAGGAGGATAGAATCTTACTCTATACTGGGTACCATAGTATCCCCAAATAAAATACTACATAGGTGATCTGCATCCATTGAGCCAGGGATCCGTTGGGGCAACGCAGAAGACCTCTCTCCTTGTGCAGCCACTGAGCTTGTATTGGCCTCAGAGTTGGGGCAGTTCCCAAAATTAAGGGTATTTAGGGTTTAGGGTTTAGATTCCCCCAAAAAAGGGTGATTAAGGGATAATGGAAAAGAACATGGAAGCTACTATTTGAGGTTTGGGGTTCTATGGGTAGTTCCCAAAATTAAATATGAGGTGCTGTCATATAATCTATAACCAAAAGGGGCCCATCATTTTGAGAACGCCCATAATTTTGAGAACAACCCATTTGTTGACAAAGCTGATCCTGACTAGGTATACCCAAAGCACCGGCTGTGGGAGAAGCCTGTTTAGCGAGTCTCCTTCGAAGTAACGCCGTATGAGAGTTTCCCGAAATTAGGGGTCCGTTTCGAGGGGTGCCTACAATAAGAATTGTAGCAGTCTGAGGTCTGTATAGAGGCCCCTGATCTGCAAAAAAAGTACGGAACTCTTCGTACTTGGAGGGTCAGGGGGCTTAGTAAGTAGATCAAAAAAACCCGCACAGTAACCCTAGTTGTCCGCGTTCTTAACCTGCTTACAAAGTCCCCCTGACCACATGTGCTCGTCAAGTCTGGAGACCCTTGTGGAGGCTGCACGACTCCACTACCGCAGTGCCCTCATAGCCTGTGTCGCACTTTGCTGTAACCTTTGCAGCGAGAAGGGTTTGGAGTTTGGGGATTAGGGATTGGGGTTTAGGGATTAGAGTTTTAAGGATTAGGATTTAGGGATTAGAGGGTTTAGGGATTAGGGAGGATTTAGGGATTAGGGTTGAGGGACTAGAGATTCGGGTGTAGAGTTAAGGGATTAGGGTTTAGGATTTGGGCAGAGCCCCTAGCCAACCTGGAAGGCGTGCATGCGCAGCTCCACCTCTGAAACTGCGTAGCCTGCCAGCAAGGATGCTTCAATGTTGGTCATATGGGTGGTTGTCAAAATTATGGGCCCTTTTTGGATTATAATACGGCACCTAATATTTAGGGTACCCAAAAAGGGACCATAATTTTAACAACCACCCATACGAGCTACAGTCTAAACTTCTAATTATCCCCCTTGACGAGCCCTATAGTAGTCCCGCACATAAGCCCCTATATACAGTAACCCCCTTTAAGGAGTTTAAACTGTACCTCATTTAGTAATGATGGAAAAGAATATGCACACTACCGTGGTATTTAGGATTATAACACATACCCTCCATTTGCATAGTGGTACGATTTTGGGGAGAGGATTCTCATTTGGAGTTGTCAAACCCTAAACCCTGGCTGGCAAATGCATCGTGCCCGCAGGCCTATTGTGCTCGGCGATGTGCAGAAATTCTCCATGCAGCCGGTCAAGGTGTACTGTTCGCCACTTGCGGCGCATGGTTCTGCCTTTGTGGCTTTAGGGTTTAGCAATCCAGCCCCCTGAAGGGGTCTACGTCCCCTACATAAGACAAAATGGGGAAGTCTGTGTGTAGGAATACGGTTGCAAGTACAATTACTGTTACTACTGCTATTACTACTATTACTATTCTTACTATTGGTATTACTCCTAGGGAATCTAACTGTTGCACCACGTCAGAGCAGTGGAATCCAGCTCACACAAGAAGCGCAGTCAGGCCTTCGCGGAGCCATGGAAGCCATCCTTGCATGTCGCGGTGATGTCGAACGTCTGCTTGAGAAGGCTCTTTTCGGTAATCGAGTAGCCTGACAAGTGGTCATGTCTGAGACTGAGGTGCTACACTCCCCCAAACTAACATGGAAATCCATATAGCCCCTTGTTAGAAGGACTGTAGGCTTTATAGGGCCCTCTTTGGGTTTCCATGTTAGTTTCCGGGAGCGTATTTCTTGCAATCCCGTCCAATAAAGGAGAATTGAATGAACATAATATCCCTATATTACTATATTACCCCTATATGTTCCCCCTAAATAGTAGTTTCCATTCTCTTTTCGATGAACCCTACATACCCCCTACATTACCCCTATATGGTAGTAGTTTCCAGCTTCTCTTCCATTATCCCATGTAGTTGCCATAGGGTAACTAACCCTAAACCCTAAACCCTAAACCCTAGAATGCCTGGCCTAGAGCCTCCGATGGCGCCAGGCAGTAGATCTTCTTCTCGCAGCCCTTCAGCCTGGGCTGAAGGAACATAAATTAAGTTACCATAATGGGTGTGTACATATATAAATAGGATATATAGTGCTTAAGGTTTAAGGTACCATGCTGGGTATGTAAAGTATCCAATATGGCTCCCCAATATAGCAACTTAATTTAAGTTCTTTAACAGCAGCCCAGCAGCTGGTAGATGCTGTCCTCCTCGGTGCACGCGATTGCGGAGGGGGTGCCGATGTACCTCAGCAGCACACTTCGCACACACCCTTACAAACCCAATAGAATTTGTAGTAATACTGACACTTATAAAGAATAATCGCAAAAAATGATCATAGCTAGAGTCGTAGTAACGGCTTGTCCTTCTTCATAACATACTATGGTAGTTTCCATTTGATTTTACATTATCCCTATATAACCCCAATATACCCCTAGTATTACCCCAATGGGTCATTAGCTGAATTGTGCTACCGCAGGTACTCATCCGTACACTTCGCCGTAACCTTGAACTCCTCTTGCAGCAGGTTGTGCTCGGAGACGAGGTAACCTGCTCAATAAGGATATGAGCGAAGGTCTAAACTCCTTAAAGGGGTTATGTAGGGGACTACTATAGGGGTTATTAAGGAGGATACTAGGAGTTTAGACTAGCTCATATAGCAAGAATTTAAGTAACGTAGTAATGTGGTAGCAGTGTCATACCAATATAGTAGCATAGTAACATTGCAATAATGTAGTACTAATCTACTAGCATATTGACATGGCAATCATGTAGTACCCATATAGTAACATGATAAAATGGTAATGATGAAGTATGAATGAAGTCATCATTTAGTAATAAGATAGTTATAATACCGTCGTAATGTTGCAAAATTATGGTAACACCACAAGTCACCAAGCCCGCAGCAAATCAGAACGCGCATGAGATGCAACAGAGCTATGCGCCTGTGGTGTCCAGAGGCGCGGAGCACACCAACTTGGGGATCGTAACGGTGGTTGTTGTAGAAGTCGTGGTGGATGTGGTGGTGATCGTCGTTGTGCTTGTAATGGTTGTTGTGGTCGAGGTTGTTGTTGTGGTGGTAGTGGTGATTGTTGTGGTAGTTGTGCTCGTGGTTGTAGTGGTGCTGGTGGTTGTGGTTGTGGTGGTTGTGGACGTTGTTGTGGAGGTTGTAGTTGTTGTTGTAGTGGTGGTGGTGCTGGTCGTAGTAGTGGTTGTTGTGGTCGAGGTGCTGGTAGTAGTTGTCGTTGTGGAGGTCGAAGTTGTGGTGGTAGTGGTTGTGGTGCTGGTCGTGGTGGTTGTGGTGCTGGTGGTGGTTGTCGTGGTTGTTGTGCTGGTTGTCGTTGTGGTCGTTGTAGTAGAGGTTGTCGTGGTTGTCGTCGTGGTTGTGGTGGTTGTAGACGTGGTTGTGGTGGTTTGGCAACCGTCCTGGGCAGTGCGTAGCCACTCTTCCGAACATGCCTTGCACTAAAAGTCAATACCCAGTCCAAGTTGAAGTGAGCAGTCTCCTGAACAAGGGCTATGCCTTGCTCAAGCCAAGCCGCCAAAAAATTGACAATGCCTACGCAAATGCTATAACTTGCACGCTTTTCTACCTAGCCTGAAACACCATCCAAAAAATCAGTCTGGCAATGAGACCATGGGTGGAGAAAGTTTCTGCAATCAAGCATCAATGGTAAAAGCTTTCCCATCTCCGTCGCAAACTGTGGCCTCCGGATTTCCCTCCCAGCCATCAGCGCACTCCACCGATACCTCGAAATTGTGCCTCAGATTCGTGCTGTGAGACTTATGCGAACAAGGCCCCCTGCGTGTCAGAGCAAAAGAAATTGCTGTCTTCAAAGCCACTGCACATGGTCAAAGCCCCAAACACTAAACCTCGGGTAGTGCCCCAGACCTGTCACAGTCTATATTAGGAGTCGTATTAAGAGCTATATTCAACAAATATATATATATATACACATCTATATATATATATATCAACAAGTAAACTATAAATATTGATCAAATATGTGTGTATATACATACAACTATATGATAAATATTATCCAACTGTTACAGAGCGGGGGCAGTAGCCAACCTAAACCCGGTTGCAGCATCTCTTTAGCCAAGCTTCATGGCCAGAGACTTGGCTGTGTACTTGTAGCCCGTGGTGTCCCCTGGACCGGTGCCTTGGGGCGATCAGCAATATAGTATAGTATAGTATAGTGTAATCTAGTATAGTATAGTATAGTATACATTAATGAAATATATTGTAGTCAAGTATAGTATGATTACTCTCATGGAAAGAAAAGCAGTTAGAACCTGACCGAATGGCAGCATTTATGCATGATTGTGCTGTCTTAAAGTGAGAATGCCTTAATCAAGGACAGTAAACTCGCACATGAACTCAGCTCTGCAGGGATCTTCCTCAAACACGAAAGTGGGGTTAGGGTTTAGGGTTGAGAGGCGTGATCCCTGCAGCTAAATCCCAACGTGTGACTTGTATGCAGGCATGTTTTTGAGAAGTCACCACAAGTTGCTCACAGAGGGGTTCCCCTACCACTCCCCGAGACTACGCCCCCCCCTAGGCTCCCCTTTAATTGTGTTATTCAGGGGGAGGTCCTAGAAAAACCCATGAAGAACCCGCAAAAGAAGCAAGTAAGCATGGTACAGGTGTCGGGCTCACAGCCCGCCAGCTGGTAGGGATAGGTGTCCTCATCGCACTGCGTCACCTGACAGGAGCTTGGTCAAGCCGCGTGCTGGCAATGCCAACAGGGGCCAAATGAGTAGTGTTTTTTTGGTAGTTAAACCCAGTAAGATAGTATTCCTTATATAAAGTACTTTACCCCAAAAGGAGGACAGAATGTTACTCTAAATTGGGTACCATAGTATCCCCAAATAGAATACTACTCATATGAGCTATATATTCTAAACTCCTAGTCTCCAAGTAACCCCCTGAATATCCCCTATACTTGCCGCACCCTGCAGCCTGCTTTGCCAACTCCTCCCTCTAGGCATACCGTGGTTGTGGATGCAATGCTACCAAATATGCAGCCGTAAACCCCGACTGCTAAGCCCTTATCCGAACTTCAGTTATGCTCAGAAATGCTTGTTCGGGGAGGCCAGGCATTGAAGCCATGTGCCTTCGCCGCGCCGTGGAACTTCGGGGCACCTGCGCTAACAAAGTCGCTAAAGGTGAGGATCCATGTGGGGGTTCCATGAATAGGGGCCCAGTATAGGCCCAGTGTTAGGAAATCGCCACTTCTCCGACCTTACACCCCGTTTTTTAAAGTCCACATTCAAGTCTAGAAAAGACTTACGCAGCGTCTAGACTGATCTGCAGTTCATGCTCCTCCTGGTTTCACACCAGCAGTACATGGGTGCTTTCAAAAATTATAAGTACCATTTTGCGGGTCCACATAACAAGCATTAGAGCCAGTTTGGGGCCTTTACTCGGACCCTCCTAGTCATGGAAACTACTCTCATTCAGCAAGGGCGCATGAAGCCGACATGTCCCATTGATGCGTGTCCTCAGTTAATGGGCTGCATCATCCTACAGATCACGCTCCCAACATGCAGTACTGCGTGAAGGCTGCACTTCAGAGTTACTATGAGATGCTGCATCAAAGCTGGTCAGGCGGCCAAGTTTTTCTCCGTGACGTGGTAGCCGGTGGTGTCCGATGGTGTCTTGCAGGTCACCACCCGAGTCTGAGCACAGAACAGGCCACGCGCGCAAGGGATTTTGGGGTTCAGGGTTTAGGGTTTAGGGGCCGGGATCATTAAAACAAAAACCTCTGGAAACCACTATATCATCCCAGTGTCCATTCAGTTTTCCATGTTCTTTTTCAATTGAGTCTCCATCATTGAGTGTGCGTCCCTAAACACAGGATGTGGGTCGTCCTACTCGGAGGGTCACCGGGGCTTAGTAAGTCGGTCAATAACCCCTGTATCCCATATAATAGCCCTAGGTATCCCCCTTCTTATTCTACTTACTATGTCCCCCTGACCCCCCAAGTAATCGCGCTCCAGAAAGCCTAACTCACCTGGTTGCCTTACTCTGTCAAGGAATGGCTTCTGCCTGACATTCTTGCCGGGAAGAAAGTTTCTCGGGGCATATACCAGTTTCGATATTTTCGATTTTCTCTTCCATTTCATTATCATTCTGAAGCCCTAAGCCCTATGCATCCCTATCCAATTCCTAGAACAAGGAAGTCCTCCTTCTTTGCGCAAAAACCCCATGTCTTGTCTCACCTTTGGAGGGCCCAGCCAATCTCATGTGGCACCTGAAGCTCCCCATGCCCTGTGTTGAAATGCTTCAGCATGAGAGAGAGGTAGCTACATTACGAAATACAAATACTTTAGGGTTTAGGGTATGGGGTGCTAAGATTCTATGTTAGTAAATTGTAAGTAGTTATAAGAAACTATCTGATATTCCATGGCTAGAACTTGGGTGTCTCTCTACCTAGCATGAGAATCCAAGCTCCCGACGCAGCCAGACAGGTAGTAGACCATGTCAGGCTTGGTACAGATCTTCACATGGGCATGCCCATAGAAGCGATCGGCACATTCCTGGGTTGCTGTTCAGGAACTTAGATTAAGCTACTATAATAAGGGAAGCCTATTATCTATCATATACCCGTATTCTAGCAACTTAAATCCCTTTACCCTCCACCCTAAGCCTATAAAGGTATTATGGTAATTAACTTTGTTTACCATAGACCCATATTATGGTACGCGTTAAGGTAACTTAACAGCAACCCAGATTCTGCCGAGACATCGAAGGAGGTCCAGTGCACGCTTGTCTCGGTGACCTGGCCGTCAGAGTGTCCCCCAACTTGGAGGGTCAGGGGGACGTAGTCATGGGATATCTAGGGGACTTAGTAAGAAGGTTAAGATAGCAAAAATGGAAAAGAACATGGAAACTACCTTGTTATTTAGGGTTTAGGGTATGGGGTTTAGGGTCAGGGGGACTTAGTCAGTAGGTTACTAACCGCTATAACCCATGTAGTAACCCTAGTTATCCCCCTTATTAACTAAGTCCCCCTGACCCTCCACGAATGTAATACTGGTCTCAATATATGGGAGGGTTCCATTTCTGATCCCCCTTGACCCTTAACCCAATTCCGGGGAATCTGCCAACCTTGTAGCCAACGGTGCTCTTGGGGGCATAGCATGGCTCGTTGATTGTTGTGGTCGTTGTGGTGGTAGTCGTGCTCGTGGTGGTAGTGGTGGGCAGACATCCATCCTTTCCAAGGTTGCAAGTGTGGCCCCGAATACGGGCCCCTAAAACTTGTAGGGGGAATCTAGGGACCCTATAAATCGGGTATCTAGTAGCTATACAAGAATCCTAGGGTTACGGGGTCATACTAGGGACCCATGGTTTTAACCTTAGATCCGTCGTACCTTGTGCTGTAAGACAGTGACAGGCACCGCATTGTCTGGTAGGTTGTCAAAAATATGGTGCTTTCGGGGGTCTCTATTATATTAAGGGCAAGCAAAACGGGATCATAGTATTAACAGGTTGCATACAATCTACTCTCACCAAATTCAAAAAAACTGCCCCCGCTCACGCGGGCAAGCAGCAATCTTGTAGGGCAGTCCATGCCCATCGCACTTCTCCACCTTTGCATCACCAATGTAGCCGTCGGCGCACTGGATGGTTACGCTGAACCTGAGTTTGTTTAGGGTTTTCGGGTTTTAGGGTTTAGGGGTTTAGGGTTTGGGTTTAGGGTTTAGGCGCTGAACCTGAGTTTGTAAACAGTTTGGACTGCCAGGACCCTTCAACTTCCCTTGAAGAGCCTATGTGTAGCTCATTAGTAAAGGAGGATCGATTGGAAAATATACTAATTCTGACAAGGAAATGAAAACCAGGAGCATACAGTAGCTTATAAGGTTTAGGTCAGGTCCTATGTATGAGTATTTGGGCTCTACAGATGTTAGGTGGCTCCCCCCCAGTAATAGTGACTATAAGGCATAACCCTAAGGGTCCAAGGACCCAAATAGTAGGGCTTTAGGTGAGTGTTTGGGCTCTACAGAAGGTACGTGCGGGGTCTAAGAATGAATTCCACTGGGTGCAACTTGAAAGGTAACCCCAATAAACTGTGGTAGTATTCATTTTCTTTTTCATTATCCCTATATCACCCACATATACTCTATAATCCGTATATAGTAGGTGCGTCCTAACGGCTACATCCTACTGATCTGCCTTTGCCTTTTGTGCTTGCCGGGGGCGCTTGCAGTCCCTAGGATATCATGGGATATCTAGGGGACCAAGTACGTAGGTTAACTTATTAATAATGGAAAAGAAAATGGAAACTACCTTGTTAGTTAGGTTTTAGGGTATGGGGCTTAGGGTCAGGGGGACTTTGTCGTAAGTAGGTTAATGAGCCCTATACCCCGTATAGTAACCCTGGTTATCCCCCTTCTGAACATACTTGCTAAGTCCCCCTGACCCTGTTGCAAAGGATGCTGGAAACCTCCCCTTAGTGATTCTGTAGGGATAGCTTCCCTCTCCCTGCCCTGCTGACCCTAAACTCTAAACCCTAAACCCTAAACCCTAGGGAATATCGGATACTACCTGGTTGCAACTTGGCTTTGACCCGCCCAGCCGTAAGCCCCAGAGAGCACTGAAGCCTATCTCAGGCTCCATTTCATTTTCCATATGTTCTTCCATTTGATTCCCCATGATTGGGGTCACTTCTCTAGACATCCCTATATACCCACTCCATAGCGCCATATTCATTTCCATGTTATTTTCCATTTCATTGTCGATGCGACTAGCCATTCCTAAGCCGTAAGCCCTATATACCATACATCCCTACGTAACCTCAACCCTAAAAACCTAAACCTTAACACAATTTCCCCGTAGAACCCTCGTGTAAGCAATAGATGCGCCCAGAGACTTCCACAACTCCAAGTCCTTCACCGTCAGCTCATAGCCTGAAGGGAGCACCTAAAACCCTAAACTCCCTAAACCCAAAACCCAAAACCCTGAACCCTAAATCCTAAAACCTCAAGCTTAAACCCTAAATCCTGAACCCTATGTTCGTACTAGATTCTTAGGGTTGCCGATTCTGGGGTTCTTATGAACGTCCCTTTATGGCCTGTGGTGTCGCTCGGCTCAACGCAGGTGTCCGGCTCGCACCCAGAGATTCCTTGGCAACTCAACCTAACCATTGACAGGTTAAGGGTTTAAGGTTTAGGGATTAGGGTTTGGATTAGGTGTCAACGATCCTTCAAGTACATGGCTGCATGCGAAGTGCTGCCATGGCCGGACTGTGGCTGGCCATTCAACACAATCACCCACCTCATGCCGTCTGAGACGGCCCGGCCAAGCCACCCAAAGCTACTCCTTTTAGGGTTTAGGACCTAAACTCTGTTAGGTCCATCTCGGTCAACAACACAAACTCATCTTTATCGCATGTTGTCATTTGTGTAATGGCTGTTGAATTCCGGGGAAAATTCTTGGCAGGCTTATGATACCCAAACTCCCAAGGTTTAAGGTACTTGGGATAGTAGTTCCCCAAGATAATCCCCTACATAACTCCCCTTAAGGATTTTAGATGACGGCTCCTATAGACAGGAGAAGGACTCCATGCCTCCATCTCTACTCACCGCAAGTCAGCCAGTCGAAGCGGACTGCTTACATCTCAGATCCTTCCTTGAAAGGACAAAAGAAAATGTGAAGTAATGTTTATATCAGGGTTTAGGGTTTAGGCCTATATTTGTAATCATATTCATGATATCTGAGGGCTTATATGGATCCATGGCAGCATTTTCAGCATTTCCCACCATAGTCCCCCTTAAGTAGATAGAATATGGCTTTGGGTATGTTATAATAAGATCCCCATATACACCATTTTCTATCTACTTAAGGGGGACTATATACCCTAAACCCTAAACCCTCAATAGTAGTTTCCATTTTCTTTTCCCTTATCCCAATATAGCCCCTATGTAACCCCTATACAGCATGTCCTACTAACCATGACTAAGTCCTTGAGCGCCCATTCCCTTCAAGCCCTGCTTTGCATGGCCAAAGCGCCGTAGGGAAGTCCGTTGTCGTCGCACTCAGTGACCTTGTAGGCAGCTTTACACTAATCATCCCCCCTAGTATTCTCTTTTCCCCAATAACCAGGGCTACAAAACTTAGTTCTAGAGACCCAAAAAGGAAGCCCAAAAAGGTGTAAAGGTCGTCTACTGGCTAAGTAAGTATTAAAGCCCCCCAACCCCCTCACTTTAATCATTCCCATTGTGGCATACTAGAAGATGTAGGGAATAATTCACATTAGCGGGGGTTTAAAAAATGGGGGAGGGGATTACTTCCACAGCCTCCCAATACAGTCTATCATAGTCTCAGGTACCACTTCATGTTTGAGTTTCGCTTCCATTTGATTCTCTGATATGGACGTCATATCCCTAAACCCCTGTATCATTGTGTTATAAACCCTACATAATCCTTATAGAGCCCCTATTTTTCCCTAAGTGATCTAAACCTTCAACCCTAAACCCTTAGGCCCATGTGCTTGGGGTTCTCAGATTTCGTTAAATTCCAACACTGGAAAATTTGCCGCTCAATAATCAAACCTCCCCCCGCCCAAACCCGAAGAAATTGCAATAAACCTTATATAAGCCCTATACACCCTAAACCCTAAACCCTGAAGCCCTATACACCCAAAACCCTAAACCCTAAAGCCCTATACACCCTAAACCCAAAATCCTAAAGCCCTACACACCCTAAACCCTTAAACCCTAAAGCCCTGTACACCCTAATCCCTGAACCCTAAAGTCCTAAACCCTAAACTCTAAAACCCTAAACCCTAAACCCTGAAGCCCTCTACACCCTACACCCTAAACACGCTAAACCCTAAACACCCTAACCTGGATTCCCAGCCTTGGCAGTGCCGTGGTACAGCGCCGCGCACTGTGCCTTGACGTCCCACTTGTGCAGCTCCTGGGCTCCAATTATGATATGGGGGTAGGGGGTTTAGGGCTTTAGGGGTTCAGTGGTTTAGGGGTGTAGGGGTTTAGGGGTTCAGGGGTTTAGGGGTGTAGGGGTTCAAGGGTTTAGGGTTTAGGGGTTCAATGGTTTAGGGGTTCAGGAGTGTAGGGGTTCAGGGTGAGGGGGGGCCTTTGAGGGCCCTAGGGACATAGAGTAAGGATTATGAGAGGGCCTCCATCCTGGAGTGTATGAGCTCTCCTAGTCTCCCCCTTCAATTAGGCCTACAGTAGTCCCCTGTAAAAGTCCCTATATAACCATCCTGTCGGGAGCTTAGACCTCAGTTCATATGGCATTGAGGGCCCTGAGACATAGAACTGATGCTACTACTACTACTACTACTCCTCCTCCGCCGCTGCTGCTGCTGCTGCTATCACAACATATCACAACTATTACCACTATTCACCATTCAGATCAGTTGCCGTGCCGGTCTCGGTGATCACGTAGCCTTGCGTGCTGGACGGCGTCTTGCAATTGATGTACTTGGCCTGAACTTGTTGATAGCAAGCCTGGCCTACGCAGCTTGCGTCGCGCTATTCAGGAGCTGAATTCCTCATCGGTCTTACTGGGTGAGAGTTTAGCAACTACGATGATTTGCTTCAGCTTCTTACGCTAGCTGCACATGCTAGTGAGCGAATCTGAGGAGAGCACGCAGCCGTGGATCTGGTACGGCTTGTCCTTCTCTGTGCACACTTCAACCTTTGCATGCCCAATGTAGGTTGGCGTGTCACACTTGACCACGACATCAAAGCTGGACCACCACACGCTCTTCTCGTCGATGATGTATCCCACGGCATTTGGGGGCGACAAGCAAGCGCCGTGGATAGTCGTGGTTGTGGTAGTAGTTGAAGTGGTGGTAGTGGTTGTGGTGGAGGTTGTTGTTGTGGTTGTGCTTGTGGTTGTGGTCGTCGTGGACGTGCTGGTTGTAGTTGTGGTTGTGGTCGTGCTTGTTGTGGTTGTTGTGGTGCTGGTGGTAGTTGTTGTGGTTGTTGTGCTAGTGGTGGTAGTTGTTGTTGTGGATGTTGTCGTGGTAGTGGTCGTGCTCGTTGTGGTGGTAGTGGTCGTGGTGGACGTTGTGGTGGTTGTGCTTGTTGTAGTTGTGGTGGTGGTAGTCGTCGTGGTCGTGCTAGTCGTTGTAGTTGTTGTAGTTGTGCTTGTGGTAGTGGTGGTCGTGGTGGTGCTGGTGGTCGTGGTGGTGCTTGTTGTGGTGGTGGTGGTCGTCGTGG